>JAKCPI010017207.1:0-16573 GCA_023213315.1 Euborellia annulipes
TCGGAAGAAGTACTATTTACAAGTAACCTCAGTGATCGGAATCACAGTGATGAACCCAAGTAGAACCTCTTATTGACATGACTCCACTGGAAGCGAGAAAGCTTTTGAGGCGACTGTTCATAATCAATATCATGCCGCCAAACGGTTTCTACCCTGTCCTAACGATCCAGGAAAAAAATTACATTCAAAAACAATCTAATCAAAGTTTGGGAACGCATTCTAATAGCAAACCAAACAGAAGTGATGATTGTAACAAAAATATCTCATTACAAAATAATATTAACAGACATCTATTGAATCACTCTGAAGAAAAACCATTTTATCTGTGATCACTGTGATAAGCGCTTTTCATACAAAGAGTCATCTCAAAAGCCATTTATTGGTTCATACAGGCGATAAGCCTTTTGTCTGTGATTACTGCAGTAAGCGTTTTTCACACAAGAGTGATCTAAAAAGACATTTATTGGTTCATACAGGAGAAAAGCCTTTTATATGTGATCACTGTGATAAGCGTTTTTCAAAACAAGAGTCATCTCAAAAGTCACATATTAAATCACACAGGCGAAAAGCCTTTTGTCTGTGATCACTGCAGTAAGCGTTTTTCGCAAAAGGTCTCTCAAAAGTCATTTATTGGTTCATACAGGAGAAAAGCCTTTTGTCTGTGATCACTGTGGTATGCGTTTTTTACACAAGAGTCATCTCAAAAGTCATTTATTGGTTCATACAGGAGAAAAGCCTTTTGTCTGTGATCACTGTGATAAGTGTTTTTCACACAAGGGTACTCTCAAAAGTCATTTATTGGTTCATACAGGCGAAAAAGCCTTTTGTCTGTGATCACTGCGGTAAGCGTTTTTCACAAAAAAGTACTCTCAAAAGTCATTTATTGTTTCATACAGGAGAAAAGCCTTTTGTCTGTGATCACTGTGATAAGCGTTTTTCACTCAAGAGTCATCTCAAAAGTCATATATTGATTCATACAGGCGAAAAGCCTTTTGTCTGTGATCACTGTGGTAAGCGTTTTTCACACAAGAGTACTCTCAAAAGTCATTTATTCGTTCATACAAGCGAAAAGCCTTTTGTCTGTGATCATTGCGATAAGCGTTTCTCACAAAAGAGTGATCTCAAAAGACATTTATTGGTTCATGCAGGCGAAAAGCCTTTTTGTCTGTGATCACTGTAATAAGGGTTTTTCACGGAAGGGTCATCTCGAAAGCCATTTATTGGTTCATACTGGCGAAAAGCCTTTTGTCTGTGATCACTGCGATAAGCGTTTTTCACAAAAGAATAGTCTCAATAGACATTTGAAAATCCACACCTAGATGTTTTAATCTATTACTCTTTGAATCAAAACAGAATTTTTCTCGACATATTAATAGGAATAAATTAATTAATGTAATATCAGAAATGACAAAGGCATTTTGAAGGTCGCCCAACTAATTACAAGGCACCAACTCATCGGAAATGAAACATTTAAATCTGATCTCTGACGCCCTACAGTCATTTAAATTCAACCCATGAGTCTAGTAAGGAAATAATTCTATCCCTGTAACTACTATATATATATTTGAACTTTTCCCCTTGTGACAATTGTATGATTATTTATCTTTAATATTAAACAAATCTTACTCTCCGGCATGTTTGAAAATTTATTTCACCTCAAATTTTTTCTTTCCATTTTTCAGATTCCTTTGGGCATAAATAACAAAAATAAATAAATAAAATAAATTTTTGATTGAACAAAAATGCAATACGGAACCCTCTGGTCCGTATATCGAGGGTTTATTTTTGATTTATACTCATTATTAGCGACCGGATTCCTATGCATTTGCATATTTTGTTTGTTGCCACATACGACCCAGGGGATCAATTATCTATCCGAATCATGCATCTAGTATACTGTGGGTTAAATTTTATACTGTATATTTGGGGGGGGTCAGATAGGCTAGGCGTTAGCGTGACAGCGAGCTAAACCAGGGGACCCGGGTTCGAATCCGACTCCGAAGGCACCCGGCTAAAGTCTGACCCCCGGGGTAGGAGACAAATTTAAAAAAAATATAGCTAGTATCGTAATTGGGTCGTTCTGGCTAGGAGTCCGAAAAGCCTATAAAAAAACCACCTGAAATATCCGTTATTACGCGTTCAATCTCAAAGTCACGAAGGTAGTTAGAATGAACAAGATCAACAACAATAAATTAGGCTTTATTGAAACTAATTCTACATAAAAGATAAACTGATAATAAAATTTCATAACAACTAGATACATGAACAAACAATAATATTTGAAATCATAAATAGACAATAATATTTGAAAGTATTTTTAGACAATAATACTTGAATTTATGAATAAACAATAATACCTGAAAGCATTTCTCTATCTCCTATATAAAATCTTCGCAAGGCCAACATTATGTCATAGTCAAGCAATTCCAATTGTAATCCTTGCTTCACTCAAATAATTAAGGATTCATTTTTTATTTCGCCAAAGGCCAACAATTGAAATTACTTATTACAATCACAGAGATACTAAGAACTATTTACACATGCATTGGCCATAGTAACTATTATTGATTCAAAACTTAATAACTAATAGTAATAATATTAGGACAATAAAATATATAATGAGTCACACATTGGTTGACCGGTCACCATCACACAGATAGACATCACATGGTTTTAATTCTATGCCCAATAAATTCAAAACATACTCACCCCGATATTCACTCAAACCTCAAGGCCCCCAATTCATCCCCACATCAGCCTTAACCCTCTCTACTCGCCCGTCCACATTTTCATCTCCACCATTCAGGCATCTCACTTGGAGCCTCCTCCCCAACCCCCAGGGAAACCACCAATCATCCCTCTACACCGAATTTGCTCGGGCCCCACGGTCTTCCATCCACCTCCACACGCCACAGAGGCCTTCCTCCGAGTCCGTGACAGCCACCCTTCTCTCTCCAGCGTGCACACGCAAGCAGTTTTATCCCCTAGTAAGCAACCTTGAATCTACCATGCGATCATTTCAAGCAAGAAATATATTAACACGAATTATTCTACAATTAATATTTAAGGTCTATCCAGGAGGTTGGTTCACCCCCTTACAATAGTAATTGTAAATAATTTTAAATAGCCTGCTCAAAAAATAAAAATCTCTCAAGAAAACTTAAAATTAAAATCTACAACGCCATTATTCGACCGGTGGTGCTCTATGGGTGTGAGACATGGACCATGACCCTATCTGATCAGAAAAATCCTTCGAAAACAAGATCTTGAAGAGAATAAGCGGAATGATTAGAGATAGTGTTACCGGCGAATGGAGGTTTAGAAGTGCAAGGGAAGTGAGAGAATTAACAGGGCAGCCTTACATCACGAGCTGTATAAGTTAAAGTGCTTGGGTGGGACATGTGGTGCGTGCTGATGAAGATCGAGCTATCAGCAGGATTTCCGAAGCAAAACCGATAGGAAGAAGACCACCAGGTAGACCACGGCAAAGATGGATGGACAATATAACCAGAGATCTTGAAGAGTTGGGTGCTCAAGGAAATTGGAACTCTATAGCAGGGATAGGACAAAATGGCGAGGCATTATAGAGGAGGCTAAAACATTGGAAATGTTGTTCGGCCACAGGAAGTAAGTAAGTAATTGTATTATTCATAAATATTAAGAAGCTGTTAAGGTAAGTCTATTAAACTCAAGAGATTTATTTAAAATTATTTTTTATAAATGCTTGGCTATACATGTTTCGAATATGGTCCACGTTCGTCGTATTCGTCTTCAGACCATATACAAATGAACTAATTCGTTGTTATGAACACTAAAAAATTTACAAAGGTCATTATTAGTCATGGTTATAGTTTAGTTACAAAATCTTAAAATTACTTACATGAAGATCAACATTACGCCCGATCATAAATCAAATATTTTTCAAAAAAAGAATTATCCAATCATGTTCATCATTACATTTTACAAAATTATTTTAAATTATATATGTATACCTGGTGCAAGGGCGGATCCAGGAATTTTTTATGGGGGGGGGGGGGGGGAGAATGTATATAAGGTGCCCGATGTATATAAGATCTACTTTTTATCTCGAAAGTGTGTCGCGATCGAATTGTCCAAGCGGGGGGGGGGTCAGAGACGCCCCACACACATAGAACTTTATTTTCAATTTTAAAAAATAAATGTTTTTTTTTTACAAATTTCATATCTCATATTTTAAGTTCATTAAAATAAAAAATAAAAAATTGTTATAAATTCCCTGTCGATTTGGCCGCCGTTTTTTGGCCTCTGCGTGCGACGCACGTGTTGCACTCCCGCCAGGCACGGGCCTCTATGGGGGGGGGGGGCGGTCGCCCCCTCCGCCCCCCCCCTAGATCCGCCCTTGACCCGGTGTCTTATAAATTGATACCGATTTAAATGTGAAGCAATTAATATATAACTAACTTTGTTATCAAATAGAATTATTGAAATACAAAATTAGATATTAATTCTTTTCAACGCATACAACTTAATGATAGGCCTCCTGAAATCCGAAGATATTTTGAAAGAGTTTAATGTAGGTGAATTAAATTCATTATATAATATCGTTGGGTACATTATATCAAGTATAAAAAAAAAAGAACTAAAACTTGTATAAAATATATATGTCGTGGCCACATCGTAGAATTGACCATTTCATGAAATGCTCGAGAATTTCATGAAATGGTCACATTTCATGAAATGTTTCAATGTCTATTGGCCACATCATGATGTGCCTTGGCCAGATCAATGATAAGAAATCGTTTGTCGATATGGTCAACAAAACGCGCGGCTACTTCATGAAATGGTCAAGATTATTTGATCATATCGTAAAATGGTTACATTAATTACCGGTAGAGGCGCTGGAAGCGTTTTGTTTATGTGTCAACATGGAAGCCGCTGAAAACAATGTTGTTACTCTTAGTGAAAAAGTGAATAATTTGTTAGTAAATGAGGAAATCAATGTGTCATCAGTGTTCCCCCACCAGTGGCGCACCATTACCCCTTGTCGCGCTGAACTAATGAATGTCAACTTGGCGATAAATCATTATTTTTATATATATTATAATAAAAGAGAGCGGGAATTCAAATCGCTCATTTGAAAATATATAGTTCATATAAAAGGAGTCTCATTAAACATACTTTTTCAATTGACACTGTTTTTATACAGCAATACTTTTGGCTGAACCGAAAATCAGATGCCCTCATTTTTTTTCTTCACTGAAATACAAGAGTCCAAGGTGCTTTTTTCACTATTATTTATATCCGACGATTGGCTGTTCGGTTTTCAATGTGTGTTTGATTAGGAAAAAATGGGAGCCCCAAACACACCCCGCCCGACGATTGGCTGGTTCGGTTTTCAATGTGTGTTTGATTAGAAAAAAAAATGGGAGTCCAAAACACACCCCGTCCGGACTTAACTTTCGGAGGTTCGGTTAATATATATTCAGTTCGGCTCGGTTGGGCTCGTATAGCTCCTTTTCGGGCTGGTTTTTAGACGGTTCATCTCCAACGTCATTTACTGGTTCATACAGGCGAAAAGCCTTTTGTCTGTGATCACTGCAATAAGGGTTTCTCAGACAAAACAAATCTCAAAAACCACTTATTGGTTCATACAGGCGAAAAGCCTTTTGTCTGTGATCACTACAGTAAGCGTTTTTCACGAAAGACTATTCTCGAAAACCACTTATTGGTTCATACAGGCGAAAAGCCTTTTGTCTGTGATCACTGCAGTAAGCGTTTTTCACAAAAGAGTCATCTCCAACGTCATTTAATGGTTCATACAGGCGAAACGCCCTTTGTTTGTGATCACTGCAGTAAGCGTTTTTCACAGAAGGGTAATCTCAAAAGTCATTTGAAAATCCACACCTAGATGTTTTAATCAATTACTCCTTTAATCAAAACATAACTTTTCTCTACATATTAATTGGAATAAATAAATTAATGCAATATCAGAAATGACAAAGACATTTTGAAGGTCGCCCAACTAATTACAAGGCACCAACTGATCAGAAGTGAACATTTAACAGCCTCTTTGTTTCTCTTTATAATTGAACAACTCTGATTTAAAAGAAAAAAATTTTTTTTTCTATTTTTAAAATTACTAAAAAAAAAAAAAAATAATTGCATTCTGGATTGCTATTCTTAATAATAACTACTACTAATAATCGACGGCCATGGATTCCTAATTCTAATGCTATTTCCCGCCTTTTACATGAACCTCAAATGGCTGCCGGCTTGTGACGTCACCATAAAAATTTGAACCGCCTTTTACCTTAGACCATATAAGATATAGACACGCCCTCTGCCACTCTCCACACAGAGTGAAGTGAGGCCAACATCAACTAGAGAATGTGACGTCATCTGTAGGTAGGAATGCCCAGAAATAGCATGGCCACTATAGGAATTATTATACATTGAGATAAATTTATCGAAGTTTAGATTATTTATTTTGGATTCCAATAATCGCAAATTAATATTAAATTAATATACCAAAATATTTATTTATTTTTTTTAACAAAATGTTTTATTTAAATTACATATTTTACAATAATTCGGGCATCGAGCAACACTCCCCTCCCATGTCCATATATATACAACAATATATTTTATTATTTTAATCAATTGTTTTTAAATACAGTTTTTTTTTTAATCAATTGACGGAACATTCAACCAAGTTCATCATTTGATTTTACCAAATATTTTGTCAGTATAAAAATCGTAATTAAAGTAAGTCGAAAAAAAATTCGCAATATCAAATTTATTAATGAAAAATATTTGAAAAATTGAGTTTTGAGAATTCGATATATTCAGGGGTGAACCCATCATCAGGAGTCAAAGAAAACTGATTTTGGGCTCACCCCCGAAATATATCGAATTCAAAACTCAATTTTGTTTTATTTCTTTTTTGTGAAACCTACCTCGCATCTTGCTCAAGTTTTAACCTTAGACCATATAAGATATAGACACGCCCTGGTGTCGATTTGGTGAGGCCAACATCAACTCGAGAACGTGACGTCATCAGCAGGCAGGAACAACGAGAATAGCATGGGCGCTATAGGAATTATTATACATTGAGATAAATTTATCGTAGTTTTGATTATTTACTTTGGATTCCAATAATCGCAAATTAATATTAAATTAATATACCAAAATATTTATTTATTTTTTTTAACAAAATGTTTTATTTAAATTACATATTTTACAATAATTCGGGCATCGAGCAACACTCCATTCATTTTCTTTTAAAATGATATATACATTTACGATTTTATCTTCAAATCGTCTGGAGTTATAGCAATTTAAAAATTTCAGGTCCATTTATACATTTTGTTAGAAAAACCCCGCAATAGCCCAGTATATAGGGAAGTTTCAGCTTACATTAATTGCGGGAAAAGATTTTTTTTCTAGGATCGTTTGGTATGATGTGGGTATGCCAAATCTAAGTTTGGGACCTCCAAAGTGTGGGGACAACTTTTGATGGGCGAAGAACCTCGAAATTTTCGGACTTTAACCCAAAAACTCGCACTTTTTTCGATTTTTTCCCATTTCGACCATGATGGAGCACGTTTTCGACAAAGACCATTTCATACATTTTTAAACTAGATTAAATTTGCTACAATTTAAACAAAGTTTCATCTTAATTGGATAATGGTAACCCGTGCCGCAATTAGGTTGAAGTTTTGAAAAACTGCAATTTTTTGAAAAAAATCTCACTTTTTTCTTGATAAAATGAAAAGAACTCATCTTAGAAACTTGATTTCTATCTCATTCTCTAGGATATCTTATTTAACCTCTCTGACATATGTACATTCTCATCTCACAGGGTAGCCAAATGGCCCTGATTGCTGTTATTGGCACGCGGGTTCGATTCCCGAGGGGTAAAAACAACCCTTCTAACAAATAACGACCTGGATCCCCACTTGCTACGGTCCTTTCACCATTTAGAACCTCAGCAAATAATTGCTTTTTTTACATTTTCTCTGAATTTTAGTTAAGTCGTTTGAATATTCTCTCTATATAACTATAATAACGAGATTCGTTTTGGTCTAAGTGAAAAAGTCAAAAGGCCGTTCCTAGATTAATAGAAATTAAGAAATTAATCTCTGCTAGTCTGAAACAGGTCTTGACTTGTATTTCCCATGTCCTTGCACTGCCTTAGTTTTAAAGGAAGAGGCATCATTCCATCCGCCCCCTTTTTAATAATTTTCTTCGATTTTAATGAAAGCATTGCTCTCCCCCGAAAGTTAATCTAGGTCCCAAAATGTTTGTATTTCATGTGCGGAGTACTCATTAGATTTTCACTAACTTCAGCCCTGCAAAAATGAAAAAAAATATCATTTTTTGATTAATTTTATTGAGATTTACAAGGGTTGTCATGATAAAGGCATAATCAAACAAACAAGTACTTTTCAATTTCGATTTAATAAATTTTATTTATTTTAAAACTCACTAATAGCTTATTACAAGTAACAATAATAATTAATTAAGAAATAGAATTTATGCAAAGGAGGATTGGGGAGGAGACGATAATGGAATTGGAATAATTATCGGAAAAGAGGTTTTTTTATTTAATTAGTTTTTTCCTCTTATTAAAAACAAGGACTAAAAAGATAATCAAGGACACTCGATGGTGGAGAAGTAATCTCCGGAGTCGAAGCTAAAATACAATGTATACATTAATTCATGTAAAATAATTGGTTTAACAAAATTAAAAAAAAAAAAAAAGAATTTATGCAAAATTAATTAATTCACTAAATAAATAATTAATCTTATCTTATCTTATTATATTAAACCACCAATTCTTGTATATATATATATAATCGGTTTCTCGAAAACGGCTCTAACGATTTCGATGAAATTCACGGGTTAGGTGGTTGATGTGTTGACAATTCGATCTGTCACGGTCTCATCTTCGGCTAAGTTATTTTTGATGGGTTTTTTGTTAATTGAAATAATTATTCACAGGCGGTTGTTTGAATAAAAATTTATAATCAAATTTTTTTCAATTTTCTTTTAATAAAATTAATTGGTTTTTTTATTTTAAATTCCACTAATAGATCATTACAACTATTATTATATATTAGAATTTGCCAATTTAATTAATTAAAGGTATTTTTCTATAAAATAATTTATTTATCCTTTAACAATAAAAAATTTATATATCCAGTACACACCAAGCTAGCAAAATTCTTATGAATTTATTAGAATATCAATATCATTTTCTTAAAAAATCCGACAATTCGAAAGATCATACCTCCTTCTTCATGATTAAAAAGAGTCAACAAAAGAACCTCTGTGTAAATTAATATTATTTTTAATTGCAATATTATATTCAAAACTTTGTGGCCAGTGATACGTCTTGGTGATGGCCATAGCGGGTGTAAACGTTGGTAAAAATGTAAATTAAGTTTTATTTCAATTTTATTTTATTTTGTCTGAATTAAAAATTGACATTTTTAGCTGAATTTAAAATTAAAAATAATATTAATATATCGATTTTAACTGAATCAAAAAATTACCGAGCATCGCTCTCGGTGTTCCAGGTACTAGCTTATTATATTTAAATTGATTACTAGGGCGACTTCTCAAACTGCTTGAGAAATCCCCTTCCTAGAAAACACCTTGAATATGTAATAAATAACAAAAAGATTCAGTATAAAATTACTTTTTGATATGGTGAATTATCGTCTCGTTGCATGATAAGATCTGGAGGCTTGTTTTCGAACATTTTATACGTTTCTATTAGTGATGCAGCTTCAGAGGCATTCCATGCAAGCATTAAAGTTAAATTTGTCAAAATACAAACTCTTGTTAAATGTTTAAGGGAATGATGAGGATCTTTAGTGTCGACCTGAAAAAAAAAAATATTTTAATATACCATACTTAAATATAATATATACTTATGGACAAAATAATCGGAACAAAAAAAAAAATTGGCACGTTCTGATGTGGCCATCCACTTGACTTTACCATACACCCTGGCTCCTCTCTTATATTTAATATTTAATATTTAATAAAATTATTTATAATCATGTAGGAGAGGGGGTTAGTTTTTGCATTTTTAGACTACTGGGGGCCCACTGATTATCTCTACAAAATTTGGTTGAATTTGGTAGAAGAGCCTTGATGTACACTTATGAGGGCTTTTTTGTATATCGAAATGCCATGGTTTCGCCCAATTTTTTTAATCAAATTAGTTTCAGCCGTTTTTGAGATATTTCGAAAAAAATAGTTAAAAAAACAACTTTTTTCATGCACGATCACAATACTTGACCATACCATGTATGGTAAAGTAAAAAAAAAGTCTAATTCAAATTTAAGAGATCTTTACAGGAATAGTCTATGCTTCACACAGAAATGATCAATTTTCATAGTAAAACCTCAGACCTCGAAGTGTGATTTAGAACTTAATATAATTTTAAACAAGAGGCACCTTTGAGGCCCTATGCAAGGGATAAAGTTTCCAATCTAAATAACATGGGGTTTTGGAATCAACTCTTCTGACATAATAAAAATAATCCATAACTTCTCAGATCAATTAGTAGACCACGTCTCTTGAACTTCTATAGGAATTTTTTAAAGTCAATAATATTTTCATTATTGTCATGATCTGCTTTAAACACGTTTAAATAATTAAAATGAATAAGCAAAAATGAAAATGAGGAGTATGACGTATGTATTATTCTAAGCTGCTCTCGAGGGGTATATAAGGCGGAGCGAGAAAGGGAAAGCAGGGAGGGGTGTGCGTGGGGGGTAGATAGGGACAGTGGTGGGGGTAGATAGGGACAGTGGTGGGGGTAGATAGGGACGGTGGGAGGGGGCTGGGAATAGTGTGAGGGCTATATAAGGGGGAAGGAGATATGGATAGTGGTCATTGTAACTCAGTCAGTGGCGTGTGAAACATCAACTGGGAATGTTACAATATGGCTTCTGGACCTTCATCCATCCTCTCAGGTGACTCCACCCCTTACTAATAAACAACACTTCATCACTTATATTACTTTTAATAGCTGGGGTAACGGGTAGGTGTGTACTTCATTGTTCTTATAGATAAAGATGTACAGACCTACTTCAGGGCCTGGCCTCCCTCCCTACTTGAGCTCATGATTCTTTTTTCAAGAGAATCATGTCCTGTCCCTAATCCTAACCAACCTCAATCCATGTTTTTAGAAATCCTTATTCCTTCGAAATGTTTCGCGAGTATATTTTTACTTGGGGAGTATAAGTGGGGTCCTGTACGGTCAAAGTATTCCAGGTCCAGACACGAGACGTTGGATGTTAAGGTAAGATATCTTTATAATACTCTATTCTTATAATTAAATAAGTAAGAAATATTCTAAATTTTTCAAGTACACTTTTCGAGTTTTTCAAAAAAAAAAAAAATATGAAATAAAATAAATAATATGTTAAATATAATTTTATTACGACTATTTATATAGAAAAAATACTTTAAATTCACTAAATTATTTTACTAATATTTTTTCTCTTTTTTCAGGTAGGTGCTCGTCCTACTAATATTAACATTTACTAGATTAAGTATTTGATTTTCTTATGTCCTGGAAAATCAAATCCTTAATCTTTTTAACCTTTTATCCATTTTCCCGTAAATTCCTTAGTCTTTCCTTCTCGAATCGAATCGCGAGTATATTTTTTATTGTGCGCGGGTGTCAATGTGTTACTGTGGAATCAGCATCCCAGGTCTAAACACGAGACGTTGGCTGTTAAGGTAATATATCTATTTAATACTCTAATATTACTTTAAATTCACTAAATTATTTTACTAATATTTTTTTTCTTATTTTCAGGTAGGTGTGCTCGTCCTACTAATATTAACATTTACTAGATTAAGTATTTGATTTTCTTATTTTCTGGAAAATCAAATTCTTTATCTTTTTAACCTTTTATCCATTTTCCCGTAAATTCCTTAGTCTTTCCTTCTCGAATCGAATCGCGAGTATATTTTTTATTGTGCGCGGGTGTCAATGTGTTACTGTGGAATCAGCATCCCAGGTCTAAACACGAGACGTTGGCTGTTAAGGTAATATATCTATTTAATACTCTAATATTACTTTAAATTCACTAAATTATTTTACTAATATTTTTTTTTCTATTTTCAGGTAGGTGTGCTCGTCCTACTAATACTAACATTTACTAGATTAAGTATTTGATTTTCTTATTTTCTGGAAAATCAAATTCTTTATCTTTTTAACCTTTTATCCATTTTCCCGTAAATTCCTTAGTCTTTCCTTCTCGAATCGAATCGCGAGTATATTTTTTATTGTGCGCGGGTGTCAATGTGTTACTGTGGAATCAGCATCCCAGGTCTAAACACGAGACGTTGGCTGTTAAGGTAATATATCTATTTAATACTCTAATATTACTTTAAATTCACTAAATTATTTTACTAATATTTGTTTTCTTTTTTCAGGTAGGTGGCTCGTCCTACTAATACTAACATTTACTAGATTAAGTATTTGATTTTCTTATTTTCTGGAAAATCAAATTCTTTATCTTTTTAACCTTTTATCCATTTTCCCGTAAATTCCTTAGTCTTTCCTTCTCGAATCGAATCGCGAGTATATTTTTTATTGTGCGCGGGTGTCAATGTGTTACTGTGGAATCAGCATCCCAGGTCTAAACACGAGACGTTGGCTGTTAAGGTAATATATCTATTTAATACTCTAATATTACTTTAAATTCACTAAATTATTTTACTAATATTTTTTTTCTTTTTTCAGGTAGGTGTGCTCGTCCTACTAATACTAACATTTACTAGATTAAGTATTTGATTTTCTTATTTTCTGGAAAATCAAATTCTTTATCTTTTTAACCTTTTATCCATTTTCCCGTAAATTCCTTAGTCTTTCCTTCTCGAATCGAATCGCGAGTATATTTTTTATTGTGCGCGGGTGTCAATGTGTTACTGTGGAATCAGCATCCCAGGTCTAAACACGAGACGTTGGCTGTTAAGGTAATATATCTATTTAATACTCTAATATTACTTTAAATTCACTAAATTATTTTACTAATATTTTTTTTCTTTTTTCAGGTAGGTGTGCTCGTCCTACTAATATTAACATTTACTAGATTAAGTATTTGATTTTCTTATTTTCTGGAAAATCAAATTCTTTATCTTTTTAACCTTTTATCCATTTTCCCGTAAATTCCTTAGTCTTTCCTTCTCGAATCGAATCGCGAGTATATTTTTTATTGTGCGCGGGTGTCAATGTGTTACTGTGGGGTCAGCATCCCAGGTCTAAACACGAGACGTTGGCTGTTAAGGTAATATATCTATTTAATACTCTAATATTACTTTAAATTCACTAAATTATTTTACTAATATTTTTTTTCTTTTTTCAGGTAGGTGTGCTCGTCCTACTAATACTAACATTTACTAGATTAAGTATTTGATTTTCTTATTTTCTGGAAAATCAAATTCTTTATCTTTTTAACCTTTTATCCATTTTCCCGTAAATTCCTTAGTCTTTCCTTCTCGAATCGAATCGCGAGTATATTTTTTATTGTGCGCGAGTGTCAATGTGTTACTGTGGAATCAGCATCCCAGGTCTAAACACGAGACGTTGGCTGTTAAGGTAATATATCTATTTAATACTCTAATATTACTTTAAATTCACTAAATTATTTTACTAATAATTTTTTTTTCTTTTTTCAGGTAGGTGTGCTCGTCCTACTAATACTAACATTTACTAGATTAAGTATTTGATTTTCTTATTTTCTGGAAAATCAAATTCTTTATCTTTTTAACCTTTTATCCATTTTCCCGTAAATTCCTTAGTCTTTCCATCTCGAAGCGAATCGCGAGTATATTTTTTATTGTGCGCGGGTGTCAAAGTGTTACTGTGGAATCAGCATCCCAGGTCTAAACACGAGACGTTGGCTGTTAAGGTAATATATCTATTTAATACTCTAATATTACTTTAAATTCACTAAATTATTTTACTAATATTTTTTTTCTTTTTTCAGGTAGGTGTGCTCGTCCTACTAATATTAACATTTACTAGATTAAGTATTTGATTTTCTTATTTTCTGGAAAATCAAATTCTTTATCTTTTTAACCTTTTATCCATTTTCCCGTAAATTCCTTAGTCTTTCCTTCTCGAATCGAATCGCGAGTATATTTTTTATTGTGCGCGGGTGTCAATGTGTTACTGTGGAGTCAGCATCCCAGGTCTAAACACGAGACGTTGGCTGTTAAGGTAATATATCTATTTAATACTCTAATATTACTTTAAATTCACTAAATTATTTTACTAATATTTTTTTTCTTTTTTCAGGTAGGTGCTCGTCCTACTAATACTAACATTTACTAGATTAAGTATTTGATTTTCTTATTTTCTGGAAAATCAAATTCTTTATCTTTTTAACCTTTTATCCATTTTCCCGTAAATTCCTTAGTCTTTCCTTCTCGAATCGAATCGCGAGTATATTTTTTATTGTGCGCGGGTGTCAATGTGTTACTGTGGAGTCAGCATCCCAGGTCTAAACACGAGACGTTGGCTGTTAAGGTAATATATCTATTTAATACTCTAATATTACTTTAAATTCACTAAATTATTTTACTAATATTTTTTTTCTTTTTTCAGGTAGGTGGCTCGTCCTACTAATACTAACATTTATAGATTAAGTATTTGATTTTCTTATTTTCTGGAAAATCAAATTCTTTATCTTTTTAACCTTTTATCCATTTTCCCGTAAATTCCTTAGTCTTTCCTTCTCGAATCGAATCGCGAGTATATTTTTTATTGTGCGCGGGTGTCAATGTGTTACTGTGGAATCAGCATCCCAGGTCTAAACACGAGACGTTGGCTGTTAAGGTAATATATCTATTTAATACTCTAATATTACTTTAAATTCACTATATTATTTTACTAATATTTTTTTTCTTTTTTCAGGTAGGTGGCTCGTCCTACTAATACTAACATTTACTAGATTAAGTATTTGATTTTCTTATTTTCTGGAAAATCAAATTCTTTATCTTTTTAACCTTTTATCCATTTTCCCGTAAATTCCTTAGTCTTTCCTTCTCGAATCGAATCGCGAGTATATTTTTTATTGTGCGCGGGTGTCAATGTGTTACTGTGGAATCAGCATCCCAGGTCTAAACACGAGACGTTGGCTGTTAAGGTAATATATCTATTTAATACTCTAATATTACTTTAAATTCACTATATTATTTTACTAATATTTTTTTTCTTTTTTCAGGTAGGTGCTCGTCCTACTAATATTAACATTTATATTAAATGATTAAGTAGAAATAATTAAATTAATTAAAACTCAAAATTATCTATATGCAATTTTGTAATCTTTTCCTTTTTTCTAAATTTAATTTGAGATATTGGTTTGAAGCAAATTCGCTTTTATATTTTCAGTTTAATAAAATTATTTCACATGGATAGATAATACAATTTCAATTTTGTTTAAAAAAATAACATTCAAGAGTAAATAATAAATCATTTACTTTTAAAAATAATCCCCTTATATTTCAATATTCGCCCCTCTAAACTTCAATCTAATTATTTTCTGTTTCTGATCTTATGCATAAGTCCTTTCTCTCATCATACTCAGATCTACAAATTATTTATATTTGTTTCTTAAATACAAATATTTGACAAAATTTTTATACAAAATTTCGAATGTTTAAGACTTTGATTCGAATCAAATTGCAGTATTGGAGACATTGTACTGGGATTTGTTTCGGAAAAGGTCTTTTAACAATTACTTATTTCAAGTGTAGACGTATTTTGCTACAAATACAATGTCTCCTATTTGTTTCAAAACACGCCTAGCCTTGAAATTTTCATTATTTTCGGCTTTCAGATTTCAAATTGTATTTCTGAGTGTTTTATACATTTGAAACTAAAGATAATATTTAAAATTTTAAAATTATCACTCTATGAGTATATTATGTAATTTGCGTTCAAAATTATATTAATGATCTCCCTTTAATATATTTTTATATTTATCTATCCATGTGGGGGGTGGTGACAGCTGCCTACTCGTGGTGCCCCCTGTTCTCGCTAAACAGCTGTCTATGTCTCTGTATAAATCAACTATAGAGACATAATCATATATAATAATTATATTTGCATAATTTTTTACACACACTACACATTCCCATTAATGATACTAATCAATTTCGAAAACTCAAATATAAAATTATAATTACTCTTTTTTTTAGAAATAGTTAAAAGGTGTGGATTTTACAAAAATATAATCAAAATTTCTTGTTTAATTTTATTAATTAAAATTCATTCAAAATTTATGCAAATAATTATATATTATATATGTAATTTGAAATATTTATATTCGACTGAAAGTACAAGGGGGAAACTTTTCGACGTCATTGTCTCTAAGAATTAGTAGTATAGTAATTTAACAAGTAATAAATACAAGTGCATATTTTTTCTAAATTAAATGTTTTTTGGGATAAAAATTCACACAAATTATTATGAAAAATAATTTAGAGATTCCAAATATGATTCCATTCCAGTATTAGACGGATTCCAATAATATTAAAAGTAATTAAAAATTTAAT
>JAKCPI010017208.1:0-24300 GCA_023213315.1 Euborellia annulipes
CCTAGTATTTTATATTTTAAATTTTAAAACTTTACTTTCTTTATTTAATATGTTTCACCAAGAACCTACACCATTCTCCCTTAACATAAATAACATGTTATATGTATATATGTTAACGTTGAAGGGACAGCAATAAGCGCAAGCAAATAGCTAACATAACACATATTTATATAAAGCCACGTTGTGGTTACGTGGCTAATAAAAGCTGCCAACTTACCTTATAACTAAAAATTAAATAGAATTTTTTCACAAAAAATAAATACGATGAGACGAGGATACGATCTTATTCCAAGATAAATTGTAAAAATACCAAAAACATAAAATAAATAAGCTGACGTGTTCTGATGCGGCCATTGTGGAATAGCCCTTTTCGAAGAGATATATGGAAGTAAAAGCCAATAAATGTTATATGAAGATGGTGAACAGATGTTACCATATATTCCTTACGAATATATATCCAAAAATTTTACCAAACTTTTTTCTCTTGAAAAGTGAATTAAAACTTAAATCTTTGATCAATTCAATTAGATTGTCATCGTGGGTTGGTGATAAATTGGTTTTTATCCCAGTTTATTATAGGGTTTTCGAATCGACAATTTTCTATCAATTTCACTATGTGTCAAATTTTATATTAATTTTGGAGATGACATTGAATTAAATAATTTTGCATGTTCTTTATCAAATTCTCATTTTATCTGTAATCATTTGAGAATAATTTGGAAAAATTTTGAGAAAACATTCGATTCTATTTTTCGAATCCTTTATTGTAATATGCGTTTTCAATATGTTACATAAGTCTACGCGGAATCATTAAGCTTATGTAATTACGGAAATAACAAAGCTTGAACTTATTATAATGATACTTAAGCGATGATTCTCGGACAATCAGGCCGGATGACATACGATCGAGAACCCTGTCACACCGTTCCTCTGTTCTTATTCACAATAAAACTTGTATTGGGCTAATACATCTTTTTACTTAATCATTTACCAACCCCTCACCCCCGTATATTATAACACCATTTACGAAGTTTCATTTTCATCGCCTCTATTTTATCTCGCATCGAAAAAATGTTGTGTTGATTTCCTTGCATAGATAAATTTAGTTGGCTTAGAATGGTCAAGATGTCTGCCAAGTAAGAAAGTTTTGAAATCCAATTTTTGTTGTTGAAGTAAATGCCCAAATTTGATTTTTTAACATTTAGAAATATTTCCACTTCCGTTTTCAAATACTTTAAAAATCTAATATTTCCGCCCCTACATACTTTCGCTGGCCTAGATCACAATATACAAGCCAACTGACGATATTATTAAATGATTTTTCAATTGACAATAACAGAAAATTACAATAAACTTTTTTAGCTCTATTTTGAATTTCTTCTCCAATATCATCTCATCAATAAAATTATTTTTTTACAGACACGAACAATCAAACTAAAAACGAAACTAATGAAGATTATTTCTGTGAAGAATGTTTCTCTGGATTCCTAACATTGTCTGATTTTGAAAGCCATATACAGAAAGGCCATTCGGAAGAAGTACTATTTACAAGTAACCTCAGTGATCGGAATCACAGTGATGAAACCAAAGTAGAACCTCTTATTGACATGTCTCCACAGAGCGAGAAAGCTTTTGAGGCGACTGTTCATAATCGATATCATACCGCCAAACGGTCTCTACCCTGTCCTAACGATCCAGAAAAATTGAAATCAAAACAATCTAATCAAAGTTTGGGAACGCATTCTAATAGCAAACCAAACAGAAGTGATGATTGTAACAAAAATAGTCTCATGTCAAAATAATCTTAACAGACATCTGTTGAATCACTCTGAAGAAAAACCATTTATCTGTGATCACTGTGGTAAGCGCTTTTCACACAAGAGTACATCTCAAAAGTCACATATTAATTCATACAGGCGAAAAGCCTTTTGTCTGTGATCACTGTGATAAGCGTTTTTCACAAAAGGGTGATCTCAAAAGACATTTATTGGTTCATACAGGAGAAAAGCCTTTTGTCTGTGATCACTGTGATAAGCGTTTTTCACAAAAGACTCATCTCAAAAGTCATTTATTGGTTCATACAGGAGAAAAGCCTTTTGTCTGTGATCACTGTGAAAAGTGTTTTTCACAAAAAAGTACTCTCAAAAGTCATTTATTAGTTCATACAGGCGAAAAGCCTTTTGTCTGTGATCACTGCGGTAAGCGTTTTTCACAAAAGAGTAATCTCAAAAGTCATTTATTGGTTCATACAGGAGAAAAGCCTTTTGTCTGTGATCACTGCGATAAGCGTTTTTCACAAAATAGTGATCTCAAAAGACATTTATTGGTTCATACAGGCGAAAAGCCTTTTGTCTGTGATCACTGTCAATCAAGGGTTTTTCACTAAAGAGTCATCTCAAAAATCATTTATTGGTTCATACAGGCGAAAAGCCTTTTGTCTGTGATCACTGTGATAAGCGTTTTTCACAAAAGGGTGATCTCAAAAGACATTTATTGGTTCATACAGGCGAAAAGCCTTTTGTCTGTGATCACTGCGGTAAGCGTTTTTCACAAAAGAGTAATCTCAATAGACATTTGAAAATCCACACCTAGATGTTTTAATCTATTACTCTTTGAATCAAAACAGAATTTTTCTCTACATATTAATTGGAATAAATTAATTAATGTAATATCAGAAATGACAAAGACATTTTGAAGGTCGCCCAACTAATTACAAGGCACCAACTCATCAGAAGTGAAACATTTAAATCTGATCTCTGACGCCCTACAGTCATTTAAATTCAACCCATGAGTCTAGTAAGGAAATAATTCTATCCCTGAAACTACAATATATATATTTGAACTTTTCCCCTTGTGAAAATTGTATGATTATTTATCTTTAATATTAAACGAATCTTACTCTCCGGCATGTTTGAAAATTTATTTCACCTCAAATTTTTTCTTTCCATTTTTCAGATACCTTTGGGCATAAATAACAAAAAATAAATAAATAAAATAAATTTTTGATTGAACAAAAATGCAATACGGAACCCTCTGGTCCGTATATCGAGGGTTTATTTTTGAATTAGACTCATTATTAGCGACCGGATTTCTATGCAATTGCATATTTTGTTTGCCGCCACATACGACCCAGGGGATCAATTATCTATCCGAATCATGCATCTAGGATACTCAGTGCTGGATTTCCGCCTAGGGCCACAAGGCCCGGGCCTAGGGGCCCAGCCGGCCTGGGGGCCCCGATTGCGGAATCTTTTTTTTTTCAACCTAAAAAGACCACAAGGGATCTACAACAGGCATTACAAATATCATACAAGTATGAAATCACAATCTCTGGCTAAACTAATATCGCTGTCATTTTTTAGTTTTATTCTTTTCTCTATATTCAGTATATTTATTGTTTTTGTTCCATATAATTTTTGTTTCCCTTTTTAAATTTTTTTTCTCTTACTTGATCTGTTTGTATCATATTGTTTATTTTCTTTGTAATTAAATTGGCCTAATATTGTACATTAAAAAGGCTAGATGCCCCTACAAATACAATGTTCTTGAATAAATAAAAAAAAAAATGTGTTCTGTACTAGTGCATTTAATTTGCTAAATTTTCAAAATAGCTTCGAGATGGGGTGGGGGGGGGGGCAAATGTCCAAGTGCCTAGGGGCCCTGGGTCTCTTAAATCCGCCTCTGAGGATACTGTGGGTTAAATTTTATACTGCATATTTCTTGCCAAATACAGATGTTTTAAAAGTAACTTTTCCCGGAGGAAGAATGAAAAAAAGAAGAAATAAAACAGGGGGACACTAATTTAAATTCGAAGAAAACAAAAATAGGCCTCAACGGCAAGAGTGTAGTGTTGGACGATGTAAACATAGCTCATAAACAACAATCCACTTATTTTTCTTATTATTCAGGTGTACTTTGACTTGATTAGATACTATAGGTACTCTACTCCAAAATGCCAAAAAGTTTGCAATCTTTTTCTTTCAAAATAAAAGTGGGGGTTTTAAGTTCCTTTAAATTCGCCCCCATTAAGGCTGTGGATGTGGACCTTTCCATTTCATCGTATAAATCAATTTTAAGTGACCGTAGACATAATAACTTGAAGATAATTTAGAAAAATACTTGTAAACATAAATTATTCACATTACAATAAGATTTTAATTATTTTTAAGATCCTTTTTTAATTATTTCTTTATTATTATTTTTATTATTATTTAAAATTAAATGGGAGATAAATTTAAAAACCTAATTGATCGATCGGAGAATTTACCACTGCTCGAAACACCTAAAAACTCAGTAAATTCATTCAATCATCGGGACGCTGAGGGGATGTCTGAAGCTATATAAAAAAAAACGAAATAAATGAAGGGGGTGTAAATTGGTAGTGACACGCGAACTTCAAATAAATGAAAATGTGAAAGTTGTGTGGTGAGCACACCAGTTGATTTTCTTTCTAAAGGTATTATTTTATTTTTTTATTTAGAAATTATTTCATTCAATATAAAAGATACAGAGTAAATTAAATCAACTAAACAGAATCATACAAACAAATGAATAACAAAAATTTGTTCATGAGGGTAACCCTTATGGGTTTTTGGTTTCTTCTCTTGCTCCCGTTTCTTCAATCTTCCTGTGGACCCTCGTCTATCCTCTTGATCTTCTCCAGTATAGTCTGTCGTCTATTTGTCCCCCCTTCAACCCCCCCCCCCCACCAATCTTGCACCTTCATCCCCAAATTCCTCCCAGTTCTCTCTCTATATCTTCCGCCTTCTCCTTCTCCATTTTATACACCCTGCATGCATCAATGTCCGCCTCTTCCCTCTTCCCGTTGCCCAGTTAGTTGTTTTTTCTTCAGATGAACTTTCTCTACAGCAGCGTTTAATGAATAAAATAATTATAGAATTTTATAATAAAATAAAATCCCCGTTCTAAATAAATGGAATGAAAATTGTTCGCTTTAGTATATATTGCGGGTCGCTGAGAGGTTTATTTCAAGGGTAAAACTGACTGCCCGGAAAGCAGGTTAGTTCTCGGGTCAACTCGCATTCGGCCCGGCATAAAATTATAAACTCTCTTAAAACATTGAAATTTTTATGATATAATTTCAATAATTTTTTTCTTCTAAACTCAAGAAAAATTTGCAAAATCTCTCCATAAGATTTCGAAGAATAAAAGCCAAATTTTCAATTTTGAATGTGAAAATATATATCAAGATTTCAAAAATGATAAACAATTTTTTCATATTTTGACTTTATTTTTTATTATATGTATATGTACAAATATTTTACCTGCAAACTTTCTGATTGAATGCACAGAACTGCAATCAGCCATTGAACTGGGAGAATAATTTAATAATATGTCTCTTTAGTAGAAATTTATAAAAATTATCTACCCTGAAACAAATTTAATCCTGGATTTACAATATTTATTCCCTTTTTAGGTTCAAGCGCCTTCTTAATTTTAGCCACCTTAATAATTTTGCCGCCCTAGGCCCAGGCCTCGCTGCCCTGGGCCTAAATCCGCCACTGCACATGTAAAACCTCAACATTTAACGAATCAAAAAGAATCTTCAAATAAATCTTGACAGGTAAGTCTGAAGCGAAATCCGTGTTGAAGTCACCCATTACAATTACGTCAGAATAGAGTGGAAGATATTGAAACATCTGTCTCAAGATCGGAGAAAAAGCCTAGTTGGGGGGGGGGGGGGGGGGGGGGGGGGGGGGCATAGACCAGACCAGGACTTCTTAAACTTTTTTGACTGTTTGACAGAAGTCATTGTTTGCCCTATGTTTCGCTCGAGAGGTGAACCGCGACCTAAAAATGTGTACACCTACTTCCACTTTCATTTCCAAGTAGAAGACAATAGATTATCTAAAGTATTCCAAATAATTCCAAGGACGGTGTACACCTAATTCCAATCGCGGTTCACCCCTCTATTTCACGACACCAAAATTCAGTTTCGCGAATCATAGTTTTAGAAGCCCTGGACTAGACTATAATGACCGCTTAAAATTTTTTGCAAGATTCCTCAACAAAAAAATAAATTCAACAAGTGATGTAGAAGTTTATGAAGCACTGTATAGAGTATAGAGCAGGAGGAGGCCACAACGTGGCTCGCGAGCCGCATGCGGCTCTTCAGTCAAACCCGTGCTGCTCTTGAACCCTCTTGAATAATACTGATTTTAAAAAGTACAGGGTGGGGTATAAAGATCTACCATCTTTTGAAGAGGTATAAAAAAAATTAAAAAATTTAACTAGAAAAAAACTGAATATATTTTTGAAAAGAACATAAAATATTTGCAAAGAGTGTACGAGGGAAACATTAATTTTACGTTTTATTCTATTGTAGATTTTATTAATGATCGAAGTGTTATATCCATTATTCAAGGCTATATTATAGATAACATTTAATTCATTATTGAAATTTAATTTATTCATAGGTATATTCAAGAGCCTATATATCATTGAGTAGAAGGCAGAAAATTTAGTATTAATTTTAGTATTTTCATAGTTTTTTTTCTTCCCCTTGGCCTCGGGAACTTAATGCCCATTTAGCCAGTCGTCACAGATTCACGTCGAATAGGTGTATAAAGAAATAAAATAAAACAAAATAAACTAACAAAACAAATAAATAAAATCGTTGGATTATATTTTTAATCATAATTTCAAAAACTTTACCTACACAGGATGATAATGTGATCGGCCTGTAGGAAGATACTAGCTGCGGGTCTTTATTGGGTTTGGGAACCATTACCACTTTATGAGTTGACCACGATGAAGGAAAAGTATTATTTAAGAAAAAATTATTAAATATATCCACTAATTTTATCTTAACAAAATATGGAAGATTCTTAAGCATTGAGTATGAAATATAGTCTAGACCGGGAGATGAGTCTTTCTTACTATCTAAAGCATTAACAAATTCTATTATTTTAAAATTTTCTGTTAAAAACATATTTTCATCACATCCATAGTTATCGAGACTTTGTATATTGTTGGAGACGGTGGGCGGAGCAATTAAGTCAGCAAAGTCTTCAATTATATGATCTGTATTCAAAGCAGAGGTAGGAGAATAAATATTTTTCACCATTTTGATTTGTTTCCAAACAGCGTTATTTGGTGTATTTTTGTCGATTTGGGAACAAAATTCTTTCCATTTTGTCCTCTTTTTGTATTTTAGAACTCTTTTGGCTAGGCTATCCGCCTTTTTGTAAGTGATAAAATTTTGATAATTAGTCACCCTCGAGTAATTTTGAAACGCCTTTTTACGATCTTTAATTATTTGAGTGCATTCTGAGTCCCACCAAATGGGGGAGGGCCTAGTTCTATGATTGTTAAATTTTAGGTTTGGGCTTGCATAAGATGCGGCCTTACCTATTCCTTGAATTATGTCTTCGTATTTCTCCATATTGGACTCAGTGTGATTCCATTTCAGATTTTTTATATATTCTTGATACGAGTCCCAATTAATTCTACGGCTATCAACTCTTCTCGAAAATGGTATATGGCTACTGGCACACATACAATTGTATTCAATAAGAATGGGAAAGTGATCACTCCCCATAGGGTCATCAAGTACGCTCCAGGATAAGTAAGGGGCTACTGAAGGAGCTGACAATGTTAAATCAACTGGTGATTTATTTCTAAACGGGTGTGGGACCATAGTGTTGCTACCATCGTTCATAATAATCAAAGAATTATAATCGATGTTTTTTAAAATATTTTTTCCCGCGTAATCCTCAAATAGACAACCCCATGAAGGAGAGTGGGAATTAAAATCACCACATATTATGTAATCTTTGCATAATTGATTGGTAAGAGCTTGCCAATTGGATAAATTGATAATGGTACCTGGAGTAGCATACAAGGAAATAATATCAATTCATCTGGAAGTGTAACCTCAACTCCAATAGCCTCAAAATTAATGTTCAATAAATTAAATTGGATTTTTTTGTGAGGTAAAAAATTTCTGACTAATATAGCTACTCCACCATAGCCATTTATTCTATCTTCTCTAAAAACTGAAAAACCAGCTTTTAAAAAATTTTGATTAGGCTTCAGCCATGTCTCTGATAATAAAACAATGTCTAGTTCTAATTCTTTTATCAACTTTTCTAGAGATTCATGATTTGCACGAATCGATCTAGAATTCCCGTGAAGAAAATTTATTTTATTTTTACTTTTAATGGAATCGAATTTTATTTGTTGATTTTGTTTTTATATTAATAAAAGCTGGAAATTAAAAGAAATATATATCTATACAGGGTGGTGATTTGGCCGACGCAGCATATCGATTACAATGTTAATTTTTGAATGTGCATTTATTTGCTCCCCTAATTATTTTAGAGTTAAAGTTCTTATAGGTTTTTTGTAGAGAAAAAAATACTGAATCCGAACATATTTTTGTTTTCAAATTTTGGAATTTCAGAACCGTAAGAATCAACATTATAAATGTACCTACTGACCACACGGGCCTATATAAAGGATAGGGCCTTTGAGCTGCAAGGGATCTTTCAACTGTATCGTGGGTCGATCAGCCTGACGTCACCAGTGCAGGAGTGGAGATCTCTCTACCCAGACAGAAATGAGTTGAACGTTGCAGCAACGTTGCAGCAACATTCCTATGTCCGCCTCTGAACTTTGCACGAACGTTGCAGCAACGTTGCAGGAACATTGCAGCAACTTGGCAATTAAACTTTCCGCAAACCACGTTTTTCATTAAAATATGCCCAACCACCATTTTAAAATAGCTGCCAAAAAAAAACTATGGCATATAAATTTTTTTCAAGTACGGTTTTGTGACTGTCTACCTATAGGGAACTCATGATAAAAAAATCAGGAAAATATAAAATCATGAGCAACAAATTTTATTTATATTGGGCGATTTGAAATGGATTGACCCGATATTAAATGCGTTAATGGAAAATCTGAAAGAACTTAAACTTAATATAACTAAATAAACTAAACTAAACAAAACTAAATAAAATAAACTAAACTTAAACTAATTATATATATTTTGAAAGTGATTATTTTTATGTATATGTTTAGCAATAAAAATATATCCCAAGTCACTTGCCTTTATTACAAATGTTCTCCATTTTCCCCATTTCAAAATTTTTGGTCTACCGTACTACGTCATCAAATTGTTAACAACGTACAGGTACGGTACTATAAAAAGGTTGGGAACCCCTGTTCTAGGCCTATGGACCACTCAACCGAATTTTTTAAACATAATCTGTGAGTGGAAAGCTATCGGTGACGAGGGGTGGGAAGGGTGAGGGGTGCGAAGCAAGATGGCCGTTGGAGGGGTTTTGATGAAATGACGAAACCAAAATGCTTCCCGACTCCCGACTGTTCAGTCATTCCGGTCTATTCTCTAAAAACAGACGTTAAAAAAGTAAAGTAATAACACTAGCGTTAAAAAATGCTATTCTCTAAACCAAGTTTTAACAGCAACGTTAACATTTTACTTTTAAACACTAGGTGTTAAAGATCCATTATGAAGATAGCTACGTTTTCTGCTTGTTCCAGTTTTTACAATATTTTTACACTCCTCGATAGCGCGCGATAGTTTGATTTGTTATTCTCAATCTAGTATCTCAGCTATTTTTTAATAAAAAAAAACAGCTAAAAAAAAAACCCCAAAAATACCCACATAGCTAGTCTAGTTAGCAATTCAATTTTTTTTTTGGCCGCATCTAATGATAATTCTGTTTTTTCTATCTATTATTTTTAAATATTTAAATATATTTTGTATAATAAAAAACTGTTATATATTTTATCCAAACAAATATATTTTATAAACCATAAATAAATAAAATAAAAATAATATTTATATATATAAGTATATAATAAAAGTTTATTTATCATTGTGGTATTAATGTTTCTGTCACAGATCAATTGGATCTGAAATGTATTGCTTTTAACTCAAAGCTGTCAAAATCATAGCCTTACTTTTTGGTTTTTAGGTTAAAGACGCCATGTTTTTTTTTTAAATATGGAGTTAAAATTTTAACTGCACCCTCTGACATGGCTTTAATTTTTAACACTTTTGGCTAAATATTAACGCTTTGGAGTTAACGTTTTTGCTTACAGAATAGCAATTTTAGGCAAGGAGGTGTTAAAATGAATTAACGCTGAAGTCGGATGTTAAAAGTTAACGTTTTTGCTTAGAGAATAGACCTGATTGTGAACTATAAATGAATTTCAATTTTATGGGAAAATAAAATTAAAATAATGTAACTGAGTGGAGGGTGGGAGTGGGGGGTAAGAAAATGATGTGCTGCCTAAACATTTAAAGAAAACTTTATTTGTTCAAAACAAAATAAATTGATCATTAAACAAAAAAAAAAAAACAAAAAAAAAAAAATATACAAAAATACAACTATTTTAAATTTATTGTGTTGTAAACACAAAAAAGGGAACATCGAACAAATAAAAACAACAGCCAGCATATAATATTACATATTATCAATATGATATATTTTTGTATTTTCTTTCCTTTTCTTTCTCGTTCTATTTATTCCAAATCGCCTGCCTGCCTGTCTGTCTCTGTTGCATTAATTCACAAAACTAGCCAACCGGGTCACATGACAAGGAAATAATTCCATTCCACTCAGCTGGGGGGAATAATATTAAAGGGAACTTGAAGGGACAGTGGCGGCGGGGGTGGCTGCTTCGGCGGGGGCGGGGGCGGCGTTGTTCGAGTTGGAGTTGGAGTTGTCGGCCGCCGCCGCCGCGTTGTTTGTGTCCATCGGCTCGTGGTTCTCTTCGGCTTCGCTGGGGTCCTCGTTTCCCCCGCCAAAGATATATTGGTTCTGATAATCGACCAAGTATTGCGTCGACCTGAACTCGTCGAGGAACAGCGAGTAGACTCTGCGGACATCGTCGACGGTCACCTCGCGGGCCTTGCGACGCAGGGACACCAAATGAGCGGTCGTTATCAGCTGGATGGCGTACCGGAGAGATGTGTCCACCGCGATCCGGCTCAGCACCAGCAGAGCCCCGTCCGTCAGCTTGCAATCCTCCTCTTCGCATCTAATAATAATAATTGAGAACAACAAATTAATAGGTTTTTTAAAATAAATGTCACTGCAGAAACAGCTGCTAGGGGAATTTTAAATGATTTATATTAATCATATTTTTTTTAATGATAATGATGAGAGAAGGAGTTACACCAAAAAGGTGCAACCCCTAAAGGCCTGGGTTGGCCCCTCCATCGTGAAAAGAAGAAGAAATAATTTTATGGGATGGGCGGGGGTCGAAGGTATCTGTGGATACGGGTCTTGAATAGCTGAAGGTTATAAGTCGCGGGAAAGATAGTGGCATATTGTCTGCATTGCCATTGTGTTATATACCGGGTGAGTTTTTTTATCTTGAGACAGTCTTATAATTCAAAAACCATGCATTATATGAAAAAAAAGTTTCAAATAAATGTTTATTTATATCAGGGGGGAAACTAAACAACCCTATTGTTTGTCGACCTAGATCAAGCTTTCAAGGGTATTTCGAGGTCAAGTTCTGATTTTTAAATGGAACCCTATATGTTTCTGTACATATTCTGAATCTACAAAAAAAAACTGAACAACTTTGATAAGAACTATTTTTTTATACGACATCAAATAAAAAAAATATTAAATCAATTAGATCTCAAAAAAAAAATCCTAATAATTATTTTTAACAATCATTCAACTTAATTATCAAATAATAATGATCAAATATTTAATTATTAAATAATTAATTTAATAATTTTGCGATACTGTTCTGAGACATTCCAGAGTGTTTGAGTGTATCGCAAGTCTTCTGGATGAATTCCAGTTCCAATTTCGTTATTTTGGCATTTTAAGTTTCTTCGTTGCCTTTAAATTTCCTTTTTTTTTGTCAACAGATTTACAACACGATAAAATGAAGCCCGCGAGAGTGTATTGCTATCAGGAAAACGCTCGGCATTCATTTCAATGGCAACCCCATAACACTTCTTCCACATTCATTATAAATTAAGACCATTTCAATTCTGTCATCAAAAAAAAAATCCTCCATTATTATTATAGTAATACAATATAATAACTATCTATTGGATTGCAGGAGAAATAAACTTTTTTAAACTCAAGAATTTTAAATAGTTCTATTAACTAGAAAATAATCTCTTACATCTATATACCTACGTATAATGAAGTTTTAAGATCATTATAAACACTTATAAAGTTTAGGGAAAGCGGTGTTGGTTTATAGTGAAACATATTAAAGACAGGAATCATTTAACGGATTATAGTGGTGTTTCACAAAGTGGAAATAAAATTTTTTTTTTAAATTATATTTTGGAGATTTTTTATTTATCTCTATACATATTTCATCGGGAGGTTTAACAAAAAGGTTTTTTTATTAAATGAATTTAACTTTAAAGGACTTCATAGATATTAGAGAAATATTTTTTTACATTGCATATCAGAGAGGTTCACTGTAAAAGGTTTTTTGTTAAACCTCCTGATGAAGGGTTCATAGCCCGAAATATGTATAGAGATAAATAAAAAATCTCCAAAATATAATTTAAAAGATTTTTTAATTTTTTTAATTTTATTTCCACTTTGTGAAAGACCACTATAATCCGTTAAATAATTCCTGTGATAAACACTTATTTTCATTGTTGTGACTTTTCAATTTAATAAATATTTATTTAATTATTATTATTTGATAATTAAATTGAATAATTGTTAAAAATAATTATTAAAATTTTTTTTGAGATCTAAGTAATTGATTTAATATTTTTTTTATTTATGTAAAAAAAAATAGTTCTAATAAAAGTTGTTCAGTTTTTTTTGTAGATTCAGAATATGTTCGAAGGTTTACTTAAAAACAGAACTTCCTTCGAAATACCCCTGGAAGCTTGTTCTAAGTCGACAAACAATAGGGTAGTTTAGTTCCCCTCCCCCCCCCCCCTGATATAAATATAACTTTTATTTGAAACTTTTTTTCATATAATGCATGTTTTTTGAGTTATAAGACTGTCTCAAGATAAAAAAAAACTCACCCGGTTCTTTTGTCTATAATAGTTTTTTCTTTATTCTCTAATTTAATTTAATAAAAATTATATAAAAAGAAGTTTATCAAAATCAATGATTTTGAATAATTTCTCTTCTATAAAAATCGCTCAAATGGACGTTATATTTAAAACAAAGTGTTATTAAATAAAGTGAAAATAAAATAAGCAGCTTGTCTACCTAATTTTAATAATTTCTCTTAGATCCTCTAGTTTGTATGGTTCTGTGTGGAGAATGGTCATCCGGTCGAGAAGGTCGAGGGGAATCCCGTGGGGCGCCTTGTACAGTGGAGCCTCGAATTGTGGTGAAGCCCCGGTTGGTGGCCAGGATCACCAGAGGAGCCAGGTCGTTCTCTAACGCCCTAGAAAAAACAAAACATTCAGCAAATCAAGCAGTCGGTTAGTCGGGGGGGGGGAGAAAAGGAAAGGCAAGCATTACCTGTTGAGAAAAGAGAAGCATTCAATGTCTAGCATGTTGACTTCGTCGATGAAGAGGACGCCGGGGACGATCTCCGCTTTGCCCTCCTCCCGCCATTCCGACACTTTGTTATTGATCTGATCGCGCACTTCAGTTTTGATCTCGCCGGTGTCACCTGACAACACAACAAAACAGGTTAACTTGAAAATGTCACAATCTGGCATCACAGGCTGAAAACTAAATTATGTCTGATTCAAAAAAATATCGAAAATTCAACTATTTCGATGAAAATCACGGATTATAGGGTTGGTTTTTGTGTTGAGAAATCGATCTGTCCCTATTTCATATTCAGTTAACTTTAAGTACCTGGCCACCGAGCGATGCTCGGTAACTTTTCCCTTCAGTTAAAAGCTATATATTAATCCCCGAACGCCCCCCAGACCCCCATCACTTCACCCTACCTCCTGCACCCCCCGTACCCCTCCTCCACCATTGCCCCACCCACGAATGCTTGAAAGTTTGGGTTCTTAAAAAGTTTAATTTCTCTTTTGTGTGTATTTTATAATAAGAATTCGAATTGTTGATAGAAATAGACTTTAAATTTGTAAGAAAATCAAAATCCGAGATGCTATGTTTTACTTTTAATTAGATGTCAGAAGGGTTGTTTTTACCCTCTGAAGAAGCTCAAAATTCGAAACACTCAACCAACTTTTTTTAACTTCTTATATGTAGGTGTTTACATTTAGAATCACTGACGGTTAAATTTTAAAAATGTATACATTAGGGTGGAGGGAAAAAGACCCCCCCAAAAAAAAATTTGCTCAATTTATTAGGCTGTATGCGGAAAAGTTGCCACCTATAAGTGTAATCATGTGTGTGAAATTTGAACTTCCTACGATGCAATCTTAAGGTGCCCCTTTGCCACCACGAAAATTTGGGACTTTTTTCAGATTTTTGCTTATAACTCGAAAACCATGGGTCCTACGGAAAATTTTACTCTTACCAAAATGAAAGAGCATAGAATTTCGCGTTGAATAACCTACTGAAAAGTTAAAATCAGTTTAGCCGTTTAGCCACAATCGATCGTCAAAGATAGGCAAGTTTTACCAACTTTGCGTAAAAGTGAATTATTCTCATTATGTGATCACAAGAAACCACTTTTCGAATTTTGGTGCTGACCCCCATAATAGTTGCCAATTGGCTAAAAAATGAGATTGGCAAAGTTTCATCTTAATTGGACAACGGTAACCCGTGCCGCAATAAGGTCGGATCATGTCCTGTCTTGGAAAATTCTGGATATCTTCAAATCTAAAAGTTTTAACAAAAAAGTGGCTCAAGTAAAACTTCAAGACAACAAAATTTCTTAGAAAATGAGACAAGAATCAAGTTTCTAGGATGAGTGGTTTTCATTTTATGAATGAAAAACTGCAATTTTTTCAACCTCATTGCGGCACGGGTTACCGTTGTCCAATTAAGATGAATGATTGCCAATCTCGTTTTTTAGCCAATTGGTAACAATTCTGGGGGTCAGCGCCGCAAAAATTTGAAGAGATGTTTCTTGTGACCACCTAATGAGCATAATTCACTTTGGTAAAAATTGCCTATTTTGACGATCGATTGTGGCTAAACGGCTGAAGCAATTTTAACTTATAAGTAGATTATTCGACGCGTAATGTTATGCTCTTTCATTTTGATAAGAGTAAAATTTTCTGTAGGACGCATGATTTTCGGGTTATAAGCAAAATATGAAAAAAGTCCACAATTTTCGTAGTTTTTAGTCCCTCAAAAATTTAGCACCAGCCAGAAACCGTCGAAAACTCATATAACTCTTATTTGGAATGCTTAACGTCGATTAAAATTATTTCCAGCTTGTGCAATGTGCATTTGGGTTTTTTCGGTGGTTTTCAGAGAGAAATCATCAGTCAGCGTCAAAAGTGCATTCGCGACGAGCCGGCGCAATACACACTTGAAGGGGCACCTTAAGATATAATTTGATTTAGCTGAGATTTTGTATTATAAATAGACTTTGTATTAGGCAACTTTTCCGCATACGCCCGTTTCAAATTTTTGATTTTAGTTTTTTCACTCCACCCTAATATAGAGTACATACAGAGAGGTTCAGCTCACAGGGTAGATTGCTAATTTCGTCTATCGGGTTCGATTTCCGACCCTTCTGACATGATAATTTAAATTAATCCATATCTATCGGATCTTTTCTTAAGATTATTATTATTACCTGAGAAGAGAGCTAAAAATCCGTGAGTTCTTGAGTTGATGACGTCAATGTCATGCAAGGTGACCGTGTGCACCATCTCTTTGCGTTTTTGGATTTCGCCCTCGGGGCATTGGACGAACCGGGTCTGAGCCCCCGAGGCGTCGTACTCCCGCGCCCTGGCAAACGACCGGCCCAGCTTAGAGATTTTGCCAGTCGCCTTGTCGATGGCCACGACGTCACCAGCCATTATCTGATATAGACAAAACAATGTACATCATTAGTATTATTTAATCAAGTGTAGTAGTGGGTTTTCAATGTTTATAGGTGTTGCACATTCTCAACACAAGTCCTAATTTGGCCGGTACTGTCCGGGTTATTTGGAAAATTAAAAAAAAAAAAAAAAAATGACGAATATAGATAGACACATGCACAAAAAATGGAAATTAAGACTTTAACAGAAAGAACATTTTATTGTCCAATCTTTGCCAAATTATAGAATACATTTTCAGCCAGAGTATCAGAGTTGTTTGATACATAAAAAGAAATCAATGATAATCAGTAGAGATTGTGGTGTTGGTGCAAGGTGAAACATCTTTAATAAAGATAAGAGTAAATAAATATTTTATTTAATATGGATTTACTATGAGTTAAGGATACTGGGTCACTTATTTCACATTAAATTAAATTAATGTGAAATAAGTGACCCAGTATCCTTAACTCATAGTAAATCCATATTAAATAAAATATTTATTTACTCTTATCTTTAGAAATCAATGAGGTTGTCCTCTGCTTAATACTAATAAGATGGCCGTCCATAAATTACGTTACACGAATTTCAATATTTTTAGCCCCCCCCTGTGCCACACTATCTATATATATAAAATTCTTTGCCCGATACACTCACTCACTCACTCATCATCAAAACAGCCAGAACCACTGGACATAGAAACATGAAATTTGGAGAGGATATTACATCTATGACATAGGGGCTCACTAAGAAAGGATTTTTCGAAATTCGACCCCTAAGGGGGTCAAAGGGGGCAAAGTGTGTTTTCACTGATTATGCGATATCTCTTAAGGACGATAAAATATCTACTTGCTTTTTACTTATAAAAATACTAAATTAAAATATCTAAAAACTAATTTCAGGATTTTTTGAAATTCGACCCCTAAAGGGGTCAAAAGGGGCAAAATATCTTTGCAATGTGTTTACACTAATTATGCATTTTCAATTAAGAACGATAAGATATCTACTTGATTTTTACTTAATAAAATTCTAAATACAAATATCTAAAAAGTAATTTCAGGATTTTTTTGAAATTCGACTCCCAACTATCCAAAATGTGAGTGGGGGCAAAAATTAAAACTCTCTCCTATCTTGATCAAATTTTGTAGAGTTATTCTTTATTACTTTAAGAAACTATTCCTGTAAAAATCAACTATCAAAATTGACTGTATGGGGGCGAAGAGGGGGGGGGGGGGCAAAATATAGAAATTTTTAGCTTTTTTGTACATTTACTCTTTAGAAAACTGAGAGTTATTTATTTGCAAATATCTAAAAAATAATTTCAACCTCCCAAAATGTGAGTGGGGGCAAAAAATTAATACTCTCTCCGATATAGATCAAATTTTGTAATGTTAGTTTTTAAGACTATATAAAATGTATGCTGTAAAAATCAATAGCCAAAATGAGTGCGTGGGGGCGAAAGAGGGAATGAATTTTGGAGACCTAATAATCACATGCCGAGACGCAGCCCGCCAGGGCCACCTGCCCGGAGGGCCGAGCTGTAGAGGGCGTGCCGAAGGCACGCCTGGAGCAGCTCGTTACTTATATATTTATCATTTATATTTGAAAAAATTTATAATTTGACTTTTGTGACATCACAATTTTTAAGATCCCCGGGCGCTCTTGTCACATGAATCTGAGACCCCCCCCCCCTACTGTGTGAAGGTCCTTAAACATATTCATATATAAGTATATAAGTTAAATTCCAAATCTTGCGTTTCTAGTTTTTAAAAAGCAAGATAGAAATTTGAGTGGAGGGTCAGATGTCGTGCTCAGGACAGCGTTTAGACTTTATTTAGTATTGGATTCATTAGGATCTAATTGAGATTGAATATTTATCGAGAATAAGTTTTATCGTGGTTTATTAAAAAAAGAATGAGATCAGGTTTAAGGTAGTTGTTTCGCGAAAATATTAGCAAAAGATAATGTTAGAGTATATAGAACAGACAATAAGGATTCATAATTCATAAGCCCAAAACTGTTTGCTGTTTATGTACCACTACTAGCCAATCCCGTGCTCGTTTGACAAATCTGGCAACACTGTCCGAGCTTGTATATATTTTATTAGTAGTAAAGTACATTATAAAGGTCGATTTATAAAACAAAAAAATAATTTTTAAGAAAAAAATAAAAACCGACTTCAAAAAATTAAATGCAACAAATAAAATACACTAAAAGGTATAAAATAATTATTATCTTATTTAGTTACAACTAAACGACGAAATATTAACATGAAATTACTTTTTGAAGTCGGTGCCAAACAAACTATACCTATAAGCGAGCGTACCCGCCAAACGTACTAAGTAAGATCCGTCGAGTGCGATTCATAAAAGGTATATGTTTGGCACCGACTTCAAAAAGTAATTTCATGTTAATATTTCGTCGTTTAGTTGTAACTAAATAAGATAATAATTATTTTATACCTTTTAGTGTATTTTTAACCGACTTCAAAAAAGGAGGAGGTTCTCTATTCGACTGAATTTTTTTTTTTTTTTTTTTTTTTGCCTATGTTCCTCATATCTCGCCAATTGTCAACCGATTTTGAAAAATTTTTTGCATTGGGTCAGTCTAGCTTCCGATTGGTCCCATTTTTTTCGATTTTTTTCATAGGTATTAGACCTTTTTTATTAGGTTTGTTTAGACCTAACCTCTTTTGTTTATGAACCGATTTCGATGGTTCTTTTTTATCCGAAAGGGGTGTCTTAGGGATGGTGTCATATTAATTTGGTCAAGTTCTGATGATATGATCACTATTAATAACATCACTAAAAAGAGAAAAATAAAAATAATTTTTAAGAAAAAATAAAAACCGACTTCAAAAAATTAAATGCAACAAATAAAATACACTAAAAGGTATAAAATAATTATTATCTTATTTAGTTACAACTAAACGACGAAATATTAACATGAAATTACTTTTTGAAGTCGGTGCCAAACATATACCTTTTATGAATCGCACTCGACGGATCTTACTTAGTACGTTTGGCGGGTACGCTCGCTTATAGGTATAGTTTGTTTGGCACCGACTTCAAAAAGTAATTTCATGTTAATATTTCGTCGTTTAGTTGTAACTAAATAAGATAATAATTATTTTATACCTTTTAGTGTATTTTATTTGTTGCATTTAATTTTTTGAAGTCGGTTTTTATTTTTTTCTTAAAAATTATTTTTATTTTTCTCTTTTTAGTGATGTTATTAATAGTGATCATATCATCAGAACTTGACCAAATTAATATGACACCATCCCTAAGACACCCCCTTTCGGATAAAAAAAGAACCATCGAAATCGGTTCATAAACAAAGAGGTTAGGTCTAAACAAACCTAATAAAAAAGGTCTAATACCTATGAAAAAAAATCGAAAAAAAAATGGGACCAATCGGAAGCTAGACTGGACCCAATGCAAAAAAAATTTTCAAAATCGGTTGACAATTGGCGGAGATATGAGGTAACATAGGCACAAAAAAAAAAAAAAAAAAAATTCAGTCGAATAGAGAACCTCCTCCTTTTTTGAAGTCGGTTAAAAAATAACAAAACCTCATTCTTTTGGAATTTAATATCTCCCGAACTATATTGTTCATAAATTTCTTTTTGACACCAATCGATGGAGAATTATTTAAATAATAATCTGTCTAAATTTCAAAAAAATCCTAAGGAAATCCAATATGGTGAAACAACTAGACCCTTAAGTAAAAGTTTATTTATTCAGGAGAAAAATGTTCGTTGAATTTAATTAATTTTTTTATTTATTTAATCAAGGGGCCCGAAGGAGAGGGGGAGAAAAAGGGGGGAAGGGGGGTATTTATTTATTTATTTTTTATTTATTTATAACAAAGAAACGGACGGAGGAATAGAAAAAAAATGGAAAAGGAAATTTTATGGGGAAGAAGAGAAAAAAAGAGAAAAAAAAGAAGGAGAGGGAATCCTAGAATTATCCTATTAGAGATACTGATTTATAGAATTGGACAGTGAAATCACACATAATTACTAGGCAGATCAAAAAGTCTGGAATAAGTGAAACAAGAAAACATTTTTTTGGCCAAATTCGGTTTTATTTTTCAACATACATTCCTTTTAAGTCAATACAGCGAGTCCATCGTTTTTCTAACTTTTTTATCCCGTCCGAAAAGTAATCTTTCGAAAGCTCTCCAAAATAGGCCTCAATTTCTGCTATGACTTCCCCATTGGACTGAAATCGCTTTACCGGTGAGCCATCTCTTCAGGTTTGGAAACAGGTAAAATACGCTGGGGGCCAGGTCTGGCTAAGGAACCAGTTCAAACCTGATTTCGTGCAATTTTGTTTACGTAACTAACGTTGAATGAGCAGCCGCATTGTCTTTTTTTTATGATATTGATGTGAGAAGGAGATACACCAGAAGGTCCATCCCCTAAAGGCCTGTATGGGCTGGCCCCTCCATCGTGAAAAGAACAGAGTAGAAGGAAAAGAAGCCGGGATCACGAGCCAATCTCAGAAACTTAGATACAATCCAATATCCAATTTACTAAGGTTTTAGGGGCTTCGAGCAGTGGTAAATTCTCCGCGCGATAAATTAGGTTAAATTTATCTCCCACTTAATTTTTATTACCAGACCCTATACTTACAGAAAAAATGTCTGGGTATAGCCGGGAATCGAACCCGAGACCTCCGGGTTGCCAGCCAGTTATTCTGACCATTACACCAGGGAGGCGGACATGATGCGTGATGATAGACGATTTTTTTCTTCTTTATATGCGGCCGTTTTTCTGTGATTTCAATTTTCAATCCTATAATGATGAATAATATGCGCCAGTTATGGTTTTACCTTTTTCAAGATAGTCGATGAATATTATTCCACGCGCATCCTAAAATACGGAGGCCATAACCTTTCCGGTCCATTTCTGAGTTTTTGGACGCTTCGGAGCACTTTCACCCGGAGAAACCCATTGTTTTGACTCTGGTGTGTAGAAATGGATCCATGTTTCATCCATGGTTATGAATCGGCGCAAAAACTCCTTTGAATTTCGCGTAAACATTGCCAAATTCTGCTGGGAAGTCGTAACACGAATTCGTTTTTGGCCCACTGTGAGCAAATGCGGCACCCATCGCGCGCAGAGCTTTTTCATACCCAAAATATCATGTATGATATTGAACACACTGCCATACGACATCTTTGTGGTCTCAGCTAGCTCCCTCAATTTCACTTTGGGGTCGTTCAACATAATATCATGGATTTTTTGGGCGTTTTCTGGTGTCAGACCTCTTTTCGGCGTCCAGATCGTTCAGCATCACTTGTGCTTGTTCGGCCGCAACGAAAGTCAGAAAACCACTTTTGAATCATCTTCATCGACGGTGCAGAGTCCGGATAATACTTATCTAGCTTGGCTTTGGTCTCGGTTATCGTTTTCTTGCGTAAATAATAGTGTTTAATCAGAACACGAAACTCAGATTTTTTCATTTTTAAAAAAAACACGGAGGTTGGTTGCTTCTCACTGCTGTAACTTGTAAATGCGAAAACATGAATGGCTGAAATTTTGACAGACGTCTAATGAAGAATGAAGTTAGTTATGAATGGTTCACATTGGTACATACTAGCCCCATTTCATAGGATTATTCCAGACTTTTTGATCTGCCTGGTATATATATGAAAAATAGCAAATAATTTTCAAAGTTGAGGCTAGCGTGATAAATATGAATAATTTAATTTATAATTGACTTTCGAAGGGGCCCCGTTGTGATTGCCCCCGGGGTAAAGAAAAATTATTTTCGACCTTTAGGTTTGTGATAGATTGGGAGGCGTTTGAATATAGTCCGGCCACTACAGAGCTGCCAAAATGAACGAGGAAGAGATTAAAAGATTAATAATTAGTAGAGATTGTGGTGTTGGTGCAAGGTGAAACATCTTTAATAAAGATAAAATTAAATCAATATTAGATATAATATTTATTTACTCTTATCTTGATTAAAAGACAATAAAAATGAAATTCCATAATTCATATAGACATTAGGTATCGGCTTGGGTTTAGGATGGTATTTATTTACTCTTATCTTGATTAAAAGATTAAATAAAAATGAAATTCCATAATTCATATAGACATTAGGTATCAGGTTCAGGGATCGGTTGTTAAGCGGATAAGAGCTAAGGCTCTTATAAAGGCATCGCAGCGCACATGCGAAGATCCCGGTTCGAATCCCGGCTGATCCTTTTGTCTATAATATAAAAATCTTTTTCTTCTGTTCCCTAATTTAATTTAATTTATAATTGTCTTTCGACGCGGCCTCGTTGTGATTGCGCCCCGGGGCAGTTTGTGATCGATTGGGAGGCGTTTGATTAATAATATGAATAACTTTTCAATAATAAATTATTGTATTTTCAGTTACGAGTTATTTCTATATATATTTTGTTAATCAGTCTAGGGAGAGAGGGAGGCAATTCCTCACCTTTTCTTTCATGATAGACTCGATCATTTTTTTATTTCCTAGGTCGTAAACTGATTCCATTTCGGTTGTCTTGAGAGTGAGTTTGCCAACTTTGACCCCTACGCCGCTCGCCGGGGCGGTCCACCTGCACCCGACCCACCTCGCCCTCGATCATCTCAGACCCCTCTCTAAGAAAAAAAAAAATATATATATATATAAATTAATTTTGTTAAGCGGGAGAATGGTGTAGGTGTAGGTTCTTGGTGAAACATATTTTAATAAAGTAAAGAAAAAATTTAAAAAATATAAAATACTAGGTAGGTTTCACAAAAATAAAAAACAAGATGGTTATTATCATGACTCGAACCTAGTATCTAGTATTTTATATTTTTTAAATTTTCTTTACTTTATTATTTATCTTATCTTATCTTATATTATTAAACGAGCAAATCTTTATATATATCCAATCGGTTTCTCGAAAACGGCTCTAACGATTTGGATGAAATTCACGGGTTAGGAGGGTTTTGTGTTGGCGATTCGATCTGTCACGGTCTCATCTTCGGCTAAGTTGTTTTTGATGGGTTTTTTGTTAATTGAAATAATTATTCACAGGTGGTTGTCTCGATAAAAATGTATATTTACATTTTTATTCAATTTCCTTTTAATTATTAATTGGTTTTTTAATTTTAAATTCCACTAATAGATCATTACAAATATTATTATATATATTAAAAGTTAGACAATTTAATTGATTAAAAATCGAGTTTTTAAATCCCACAAATATATTAGAATTTGGCAATTTAATTGATGAACTCAAAAATTGTTATTTAATTAAAAAAATTATTATATGGTATTTATTTATATACCTATATATATATACACATAATCTGTGGGCCACTACAAGGCTAGAAATGCAAAAACTGGGTGAGGGGGCGGGGTGGGGGTGGAGGTGGGGGTGCAGGTGGTGGATGGGTAGGGGGGGGGGCGGAGATTAATATATAGCTTTTAACTGATACGAAAAGTTACCGAGCATCGCTCGGTGGCCAGGTACTTTAAATTAATTATCGATAGAAATTTTCAAATAAACAAATAATTACTTGATTCTGACGCCAATGGATTTGCGAATAGCCTGTGTGAGTGCTTCTGTTTTGGACATTTCCAAACTGTAGATTTCAGATCCGCCCATACTTGTGAATGGAGTATCCGTCCCAAGAGATTGAGCAATTCCGATAGCAAGAGCAGTTTTACCTTGGCAAAAAAATATATATAAATTCATTATAGATAGTACATATAAGAGATTTCTCAAATCAGCCATTTCTAAACTGATAGGAGGCGAAAAGTTTAACAGAAATATAATTTTCATAACAAAATACATATATATTGTATATAGATAAAATATAATTTGAAAAAATAGTACTACTTTATGAGATGGTCTGTGACACATGTAAGATAAAAAAAAGCTCATAAATATATTGGAGAAACATCAAGAGTTTTGAGACAGAGAATAAAGGAAGACGAGTCATCGTTAATGGAAATAGAGTAGGTAGGTAGTAAGTAGGTAAGTGCTGACTGCAACCCACCATTGTCCATTCATGCCAGCCATCGAAAATGGGAATAGTTTCTTTCGATTTGGAAGGGGCGAGAATTCTTGACTATGAGACGAATTGAAATAATAAAAATTTTTAAGAAAAAAATAAAAACCGACTTCAAAAAATTAAATGCAACAAATATAAAAATACACTAAAAGGTATAAAATAATTATTATCTTATTTAGTTACAACTAAACGACGAAATATTAACACGAAATTACTTTTTAAAGTCGGTGCCAAACAAACTATACCTATAAGCGAGCGTACCCGCCAAACGTACTAAGTAAGATCCGTCGAGTGCGATTCATAAAAGGTATATGTTTGGCACCAACTTCAAAAAGTAATTTCATGTTAATATTTCGTC
>JAKCPI010017209.1:0-32509 GCA_023213315.1 Euborellia annulipes
AGTGACAAAAAAAATTTGGATTAATTTTTGTGTGGGGGGGAGTCACACCTCCCTCCCCCGGACCTCCTAGCTACGTCCATAGCCTGTTCTTAATCCTGTGCCATTAATTTTCTCAGACAGTTTTTATATCTGGTATGGTATATATTTAAGAGGGAATAGTAGTGATTCTGTTACGCATGTTTTTGCCGATAAGATGGCGTTATGTGCAGTGGCGTAACGTACGCTCCCCGTAGACCCCGCGATGCGGGGGGCCCCCGACCTTGGGGGGGCCCACGGGCCGGGCTAAAACTGTATCTCCTAAGGGCTCCGATGAAAATGGAAAAATTTAGATAAAAAAATAATGAAAATTTGAGAGGGCCCGGGGCCCTCAGGGCTCCGATAAAAAGGGAAAAAATTTAATGAAAATTTCTCTTTGAGAGGGCCCGGGCTCTCAGGGTTAAGGGATATACGGTATTTTAAAATATTTTTTGTATGGTCTAATAATGGGGCCCGAATTAAAGGTTGCGGAGGGGCCCAGCTAAAAAACGTTACGCCACTGGTTATGTGTCTTAAAAAGTAAGCCAAAAAAAAAATACCTATTACGAAAATTTGCCAAGAGATGTCAAAACAAAAGCGGATACAAGGGGAGGGGGGAGGGGGGGGTAATTACCCTCCGAGATTCCGGAGATTTGAAAAAAAATACTTTTTTCAAAAAAAAAAAATTATTTTGAATGTAAAATTTTAAAAATTAATACGCGCACCTTAAGGTCTTGTCTTTGTGCTGAGCCGCCTTCCGAGTAAATGTCATTTAGTCACCGAAACGTTGACAAGATGAGATTAAAATAATTCGGGCCAAAAGAAGTCTTATTATTTCTACTTTCTCTCACTTATAGAAAAGGATTGGATGCATGTTAAAAAAAAAAAATCTAGGTGTGACTGGCGCACAGCACACAACTTTCTCTTACCTTCGGTAATCGAAAGTTGTGTTCTGTGCTTGTCTCACCAGATTTTTTGTGTCGACATGTATTTAGTTTCCGACAGTACGGTACATTCGATTTTCAAGATGTAAAATTTATAAGTATGGCAAAATATTTATATTTTGTTACCATGGCAACCATTTCTCCTATCCTTTTCTATGGAGCACAATAGTAAAGTGGTCTTCAGAAGATTTCAATGACAAAATGAGAATATACATTTTAAAGAGAATCTAAAAAATAATTGATTTTTGAATTAAAAAAAAAATCGTTGGAGCAAATTTAGAGAAAATCGAAAAAAACTGAAAAGTGAATCAGTAAAGTACTAGTACTTTTGGGCCGATTTTGTTCAAGCTTCGTGTCACGTCCCATGGGGGTGCCTAACTTAAATATAAAATTTCAACTTCCTAGCTCTTTTCGTTCTTGAGATATTTTGTTCACAGACACAGGCAGACACACACACGACAGACCATGTCGCGAAACCACTTTTTTGGATTCAGGGGACCTCAAAACGTGAAGATCTATCAAAATCTCGACATCGAATTTTTGACATGAATCCAATACTTTCTCTCTATATATATATTACATATATACATAGGTAAGAGAAAGTAAAATTCGAATACACGTTTTGGTCCCCAGAGTCCAAAAAAGTGGTCTGTCTGTGAACAAAATATCTCAAGAACGAAAAGAGCTAGTAGGTTGAATTTAAGTTAGGCACCCCCGTGGGACGTGACACGAAATTTTTGAACAAAATCGACCAAAGAGTACTAGTACTTTACTGATGTAGTTTTTCAGTTTTTTTCGATTTTCTCAAAATTCGCTCCAACGATTTCTTTTTTTTTTTAATTCAAAAATCAATTATTTTTTAGATTCTCTATAAAATGTATATTCTCATTTTGTCATTGAAATCTTCTGAAGACTACTTTACTCTTGTACTTCATAGGAAAGATAGGAGAAATGGTTGCCATGGTAACAAAATATAAATATTTTCCCCCGTTTATAAATATTACATTTTGAATTTTAATGTACTGCCGGAAACTAAATATATGTCGATTCAATCTGGTGTGACAAGCACAGAACACAACTTTTAATTCCCGAAGATAGGAGAAAGTTGTGTGCTGTGCGACCAGTCACAGCAGATTTTTTACTCCACAAAATCACCCTGAGTATATTCAATAGTGGATTAAATTGACAAGCAATTGATTAGTCAATATCATCGATTGCATAAAAAGTCCAAGATATATTTTTTATTTTTTTTTTTTGTTATTTATTTTGTTTTCTCTATTATAGCGTTTTCTACGCAAATCGATCAAAGTATTAATAACAAGAGCGTACGATGTGACAAACAGAACATTACTTTTCGAGGCCGTCTCGGGCAGAGTTTTTGGCAATAAACAATTAGTGAATATCTATTTGTTAACTCTACCAGCTAAAGCGCACCATGCAAGAGGACTTAAAATGGAACTTGAAGATGCTGGATTTCCTTTTCTCAAAAGTAAGTTACACAGGCGAACAAAAAAATAAATAAAAATTTTCTGAGGCATAAAACTTATGAAGTTAATTTAAATAGATATGATGACGAAGTACTGAGCCGATAAATCAGGGCCGGAACTACGAGATTATTTAGGGGGGCAAAATTTGATTTCTCGCCCCCTCCTTAAAATTTTCTATACAAAATTCATATCATTTTACCTTTTTTTTATAGTAAATCTTTCTTTAATAGCCGCCCCCTGATATCTGCCGCCCGGGGCGCCCACGCACCCACCTGCCCCCCCCTCTAGATCCGGCCTTGCTATAAATTATTTTGTTTGAATTGACTCTGGCTCTCTAGATCAACCTTTTGAAGTCCACGGCACCCTAAAAAGGTGCGTTGGGAAGTAACTTTATTACACACAAAGGGGTCACCCTACTTTTTTTTTCCTAGCAAAACGGAATTTTTCCCGCCTTGCGAAAAATCCTTTCCCCCTTCGAGTGAAAATCATTTAAAATTTTTGCCGCTTACGTTAAAATCATTTGGCCTTTTTTTTAGCAAAACTTTATTTTTTCCGCCCCTTTATTTTATTTTATTTTTTTTGTTTATCTAAATATCTCACGGCACCCCTTTAGCATTCTCGCGGCACCCTTGGGTGCCGGGGCACCTACCGGTTGGGAACCACTGCACTAGATAAACAGGACCAAAGAAAATCCCGCACAAAAAGTTCTTCTTCAGTGTCGTCATTTGGGAGAGGGGGTCATTTTGCCCCCCTCCATGGGCATTCCCTGATTTTTTCAAATAAGGTATTTCAAAACCATTTTGCTAGTATATAAACTGGACAGAATGGTAAACAATTAATTAAATTAAATATTTTTGGCCAAATTTGAGAGTACCTATTTGTAAGTAAATTTTAAGAAAAAAAATGTTTGCTCCCCCCAGAAAAAATTTGCCCCCCCCAAGAAAAAGTTGAAATGACGCTACTGTTTCAGTATAAATTGGATTGCCTTTATCTCAAAAAAAAAAAATAGAGTCAATTCAACAAAAATATTATTGTAACAGGTTCTAGAGTAGATGTTGAAAGAAGTGAAGAGTAGATGTTGAAAGAGGTAAAAAAAAAACAAGAAAAAATGCAGCCAATGTAATTTCTTTATTAATTATTCAGCCCACGGCTAACGTTTCCCGATTCGAAGTTTGGACCATCATCAGAGCTAAAAATATACAAATTAATGAAGATCAACAGTTTATTGTATTTTGTATATATCTACAATTTACAATTATAATAGTTCTTAAACAAATGGTTTATGTAAGAAACAGAATATCTGGGGCTGTCTAAAAAAGGCATATATACTTTCCCCGATGTAAGCCACTCCCGTTTCGGGGAAAGTATAATATAATTGTATACGATAAACAGTAGCGTAACTAGGTGGGGCGAAGGGGGGGCTTCGCCCCCTCCGCCCCAGGCGCGCATCAAGCCTTTGGCGCCCCGACATACCGACATAGGTGCCCTAAGACATCTAAAATATAGCCCAGGGACGGTGATCTTATCATATTCTTTCCATAGATTGTCCAAAAACACGGATAAGTTTTCTTTTAAATTATATTACAACTTAAAAAAACGACGCCCTTGTTGAGCTTCGCCCCCTCCGCCCTCAAAGGCTAGTTACGCCGCTGACGATAAATTGTTTTATGGCTGTGAGGATTTACTCAGGATTCGCAGTGACTTTGCAGCCAGGAGATTAAATAAAAAAAATCTTTTATTTAATTTTTTTATTTGCCGACGTTTTCGGTCTTCACGACCTTCATCAGGGCAAATATTGTCAATTATACACGATCTTAGGTATTTTAATATTCATTGCAATTTGATTTAAATAAGAGACCTCCGAGCAGCAAGTAAAAGATAATATTTTTGTACATATCAAAGTAAAAAGAAATTGTATTTAATTGCAATGAATATTAAAGTACCTAAGATCGTGTATAATTGACAATATTTGCCCTGATGAAGGTCGTGATTGGCGACCGAAACGTCGGCAAATAAGAAAATTAAATAAAAAAGATTTTTTTATATAATCTCCGGCTGCAAAGTCACTGCGAATCCTGAGTATAATTGTATATTTTTAGCTCTGATGATGGTCCAAACGTAGGATCGAAACGTTAGCTGTGGGCTGAATATTAATAAAGAAATTACATTGGCTGCATTTTCTTCTTGTTTTTATACCTCTTTCAACCAAAAATATTATTATTTTCGTAATCAGCAGACCAAAATTACCTAAAATTATTTAATAAATCACATGCCACAGAATCAGTGTTGCCGTGTGTAATCATTAAAACAAAATAGCAATTATTATTTATTTCAGAAGTAAGAGTAGTGACCGATTTGCAAGTTGCTTTTAAAGATATTGACGTTGTCTTTATGGCGAGTTACCTTCCAGATTCATATTTCCTAAGATGCTCCAATAAACAATTGATATTCAATTACAAAATGCAAAGAATATTGGTAATTTATTATTTCTTTGGGCCGTTTGCTTCACTTCTAGTCAACTAGCAAATTTATCCGACAGATAGCAAATCATCGATATAGTAGGGGGGTAGAGTGTGTTGGGGTAATTGGTGCTCTCCACCTATTAATTGGTAATTAAAGGATTCTGTATTGTTGAGAATAAAATAACATCAAATTTAAGATAATTTAAAAATTTTACATGGGGTAATACCCTTACCCCCCTTTATCGCCCTTGAAACAAGAACACTATAATAGTATACGAGTATAATACATTTGTTCTTATGGTGCGCGTCTCGGGGTGCTAATTTTGGGAGATTGCGGCCACAATTTTGAAGCTGTCGACCTCAAATTTTTTTAAAATTAAAGCTTTTTAAAATATCTACAACTTATAGAAGCCCCTTTTTTGATTTTCGAAAAAATAAAATTTTTTTTTAAATTAATCGCATTAAAGAAAAAGATATTTTTAAAAAATCCGCTCTATAACTTATAGATAATTAAATAAGTAATCATTGTGTTAAAAAATATTTAATTTTCTACCCTTAATTAATTAGCTGGAAACTTTCAAATGAAATGGAATAAATCCCTTGTATTCCTATGGGGAGAACTAACGCCATCTCTTGCCGCCTAGAGTAACCAGCTTCTTAAACCGTTATTAGCTTCTGCCAGCAAGTGCCATCGCTTGCTGTTCCAATATAGTTTCAGTCGTATATTTGGTTGTTGAATAGTTTTTGTTTATTAAATTAAACTTTTTTATAACGATGCAAAATTGTACAAACATGTTTATGCATGATATTAATATACAGTACCACACCACCTGTACTTATTTTAGACAATTCTGCTTGCACTGAAAATGAGTGCTACTAGCGCTCGAAACGTCGACGACAGAATATAACGTTTTTTTTATTTTTACTTGGCTGCTCCCGTCCTCTCCTAATTGAATATCTACAGCCATCAACTTTATCAAAATAAAATATTTTAAATAAATAAATATTAGGTATGTTCACACACCGACACAAGGCGAATCCGACCACCAACGTGTCAACATCATCCGGTTCAAAATTTTTTTTTCTACTTCCGTTGTTCAAATACAATCGTGGACGTATTGACCCTCAATTATTTCATGAATCTTTCTGTTTAGTTTCAAACTAAATTTTGAAGAAGACACCCCGAAACGAGCTAGCGTATTGACCAGCTGCTGGGCCCGCCTGCGCACCCACGCATCAACTTCAACATTCAGAGAGCAGAAACAGATAAATTTCATCAGCCCTGATCAATTTGAATCCCCCTTTGTTATTGTTGCGAAGACAATAATAATATAAGCTATTAGATTTAATTTTTTTTTTAATAAAATCATTTAAACGGTGAAGACTCGAAAGTCTTATCCGAGAGATAACTAGTTAATTAGAAGTGAAGCAACAGGCTCTTATATAATTTAAAATGTTATTTTAACGTTTATTTAATTTAACTAGGGAATGGCAATAAAGAAATTCGCCCCAGAAAAGGCGCTCTATTTATTTTACGGGAAATTATCCCAGCTCAATGCCCTTTTATGCTATCATTTTTGCGATAAGAAGATTCCCGTTCAACAATTTGCATGTGCTGCAAGACACGTAGAGAATCGTTTACGCAATTTCTTAGCAGCGCATACTGGATGCAACCCGTTCAAAATCGGCAGGCTCACCATTTGGGGCAATCTAAGTGGCACTTATCATTTGGATCTCACACATGCCACTTATATCAATTATAAAAAGGAGCACGTGCCTCTGTCAGTTGTCATCAAAGAGGATCATTGGGTTAAATCACAACTCTTGGAGGTTCAAAATTTATTTTTTACTTTTCCTTATCTATATATGTAAAATATATTGTTACGAAAAAAAGGGCCGGCTCAACTCAGTGGAGAAGGAGGTGGGTTAACATTTAAAAAAGTAAAAAATGTTAAAGGGGGTACAGGAGCGACGTCTAAACGTTGATTAAATGACACACAACGCCATCTTAGCGGGAAAAACATGCGTAACCACTTGGCTCCCGTAGCCCTTAATAGTGATTAAAGCAATTTCGAGTGCTTTTAACTCAGCATTAAAAATACTAGTGCTGGGGGCCCAAAGTAACGCTGAAAACTATCCGTTGTGACTGCACAGCCGACATTCGAACCCATCTTTGAGCCATCCGTATAGGGTTGCATGGGCGTAGCCAGACTTCTTGTTAGGGGGGGGCCAACCTCTCGTTAGGGCGAAAAAGAGGGGGTTTGCAATTAATATATACATAAGAGTATGAATTATTTATTTAAATAAAAAATCTGGTGTGACTGTCGCACTAGCACACAACTTTCTCTTACCTTCGGTAATCGAAAGTTGTGTTCTGTGCTTGTCACACCAGATTTTTTGTGTTGACATATATTTAGTTTCCGCCAATATATTAGAATTTAAGACGTCAAATTTATAAACATAGGGAAAATATTTATATTTTGTTACCATGGCAACCATTTCTCCTTATCTTTCCTATGAAGCACAAGAGTAAAGTGTGCTTCAAACAATTTTGAGGGCAAAACGAGAATATACATTTGAAAGAGCATCTAAAAAATAATTGATTTTTGAATTTTAACCAAAATCGTTAGAGCGAATTTTGAGAAAATCAAAAAAAACTGAAAAAGTACATCAGTAAAAAGTACTAGCACTCTTTGGCCGATTTTGATTAAAAGCTTATTTTTCCGGTCCCGGGAGGTATTTTAACTTAAATATAAAATTTCATCCCTCCTAGCTCAATTCCTTCATGCTTTAAAATTGAACACACACACACACAGACACACACACAGACACACACAGACAGACCCATGTCGCGAAAACCACTTTTTGGATTCAGGGGACCTCAAAAACGTGAAGATCCATCAAAATCTCGACATCGAATTTTTGACATGAATCCAATACTTTCTCTCTATATATATATTACATATATACATAGGTAAGAGAAAGTAAAAAAAAAAATTAAATTAATGTAGTGGAATTGGGGTGTTAAAAAAAAAATTTCCAATAGGAAAAATATATATATTATTTTTTTTTTAATTTTTAGGACTAGCCAGGGGGGGCAACGGCCCCCTGCCTCCCCTCGGCTACGCCCATGTAGGGTTGTTTAAGATTTGGGAACTTAGAGAAAATTTCCATAAGAGATTTTGAAAAAATGTAATTGGTCCCGCAAAATTTGAGAGATTTAATTATTATAATTAATTGTTTTAAATTAACAATAATGACGGCGGCGGTGAAGAGTAAATAAGGAACGCAATGAACAAGGCCAACAGAAATAAAAATTTTTTTTAATACGCTAGGCCCTGGCGGGCGGCGTCTCGGGATATGACTAAGAATTGTCCAGATAAATAAATTTTAATTAACTGCGGCGGACCCTCTCTTTTCTTATTTATGGGAACCCGTAGCGCCCGCCTTTGTATCTAGACAGGGTTCGCCCCCTGGACCCCCCCCGCTAGCTGGCTCGGGCCCACCTGCGGCGGACCCTCTTTTTTTATTGTTCAAGCCTTGGCCAAGACCGACAGACAAACAGACGGACAGACGGACATCAGTGAATTATATATAGAGATGTATTATTTCGTCAGAACCTATGACCATTGAATATTTATTAAATTAGTTTATATATAATTATAATTATTTTACTTGCAAAAATGTGGTAATAAAATGCTTAGGCCTCTGTCTATCTGTACTAGTTTTATAATTATAATATATAGTGGAATCCCGATAATTCGTAGCTCGATTATTCTTATTTAAAAAAAAACAAACATTCACACTCACAATCACACACACATTCACAGAGTCTTTTCGGCAACTCAGGCCATTTAAGACTTTAAACGATATCCGTTATTTATTATTATACATATTGGGGTCCAGGCATTCTTATATGGACCCTGTTTGCAATGGTGTGTCAAAGACCAAACATCGAGTTTTGAGAAAATCAACAATAAAGTTTTTTGTTTACATTGGATTCTATATAATTTTTCTTGTCAATTATGCAAATAACATTAAATATAAATTTTTTAGGACATATTTCATAAAAAATACTATTAATTAAAGCATTTGAAACAATATTCCGTCCTTAACTCAATTTTGACTTTTTGGTCTTTGACACACCATTGCAACAGGGTCCATATAAGCCATTAGGTATCCAAATGCCTTATATAAAATCATCGGACTGCCTGTGGTCCGAACCCCTGACGTTTGGTATACGAGGTTAGCACGCTAACCTCTACGCCAAGCCCCGAGGGCCGATTATTCTTATTCTAAAACTTGTCAGAAAAAAACCCGATAACTGGTATAAAAACAATACATTTCAGAGCCTTCGTATTATTCTTATGCTTGAGGTCACTTAAAACGTCTTCTAATTTGTATTTGCAGCTTAAAAGGCTCTTTAATTCGTTGTTTTCAAGAGGGGGGGAAGGAGAGAGTCAAGTTTCTTTCGTTCATTTGTAATCTTATAACTCAAAAAAGGAAATGAGGAGAGGAGAGAGCTTTTCTTACATTTTCTCTTTCCTTTCTACAATTCAGTCTTCTTGTTAGCATTAATACTTTTGTTCGATAATTCGTACCCAATTGTCGAACCCGTGGCCTTACGAATTATCGAAGTTTTATTGTATATAGTTTAGTTAAGAAAAATAAAAAAATAATAATTTTTAATAAATCTTTGCAACTTATTAGCCTAATAGTTGATTTAATGATTATAGAGTGTGAACGAGTCCCTCTCGCAAGGATTCCCCTTGTCAACTCCAATGAGCACTGGAATCGCTCTGGCAGAGCAGATGGCTGCCTGGTGGCAAGGCGCATCCTGGGCCACATTAGGTGTCTTCTCCGATGGTTGCTATAATATACCTCCTAATCTCTTTTTCTGTTTTCCCGTCTCCATTAAGAACAAACACATTGAGATCATAAAGGTAGGATCATTTCTTCTCTCTTCTTATTACCTTTATGGTAAGACCAAATTGTATAAGACTCAAGTGAGGAACTTTTCACATTCAAAAAAAAAAAAAAAAATAGAGATAGATTTATTTTACATAGAGCATTATTGTATACTAAAAACACTGTGCGTCAAAAATAACGTAGCCCTCGGGGTTTGGTGTAGATGTTAGCGTGCTAACTTGAATAAAAACTTGAATTATTAAGCAAATAGGGTTTAAATAAGATAAAAATATAATAAAAAAAAAACTTTTTAAAAAAATGGTTTTATTTAAATTGAACTAAAAAGAGAGAAATAATTTAATTGTTCTTCTTAAAATTGTTGAATATTTATGACGTAAAATAAAAGCTTGGGGCGCTTTAAAGTGATTCCGAGGCTCTAAGTACATATATACAATTCTTTAAGCTATCAATGTGCGCCCCACGCTTTTATTTTAAGTCATAAATATTCAACAATTTTAACAAGAACAATTAAATTATTTCTCTCTTTTTAGTTCAATTTAAATAAAAGCATTTTTTTAAAAAAGTTTTTTATTATACATTATTATACCTAAAAAAAATTTTAATATCCAACTAAGCATATCGGATTTTTTAATATTTTGATTTGTCCCACAAATTGAAAATTGACATTTTTGTCTTTATTTTATTTAAATTGTATTATTAGCAATGTATAAGATATTTCATATTAAATAGTGAGGAGATCAAGTCTCGCTGCCAGGGGCGCCAGAACGAATTTGAATCAGGGGGGGGGCAAAAAATTTTTTTTAGAAAAAAAATAATTTAATATGTTAAAATAGTATAAAACAAAAACAAATCTACTATAAAACCTAAAATCACAATTTTAATAAAATTAAAATTTTAAAAAATTTGGTAGTGATTTTATCAAAAATTTTTGAAAAAAATTTGGAAAAAAATGAATTTCTTACTCTTTTAATTTTTTTTTAATTTAGAAGATTTTATTTTTCAAAAGTAAAAATATATCATTTTTAAAAATAAATGAAATAAAAGAAGACATATTGCCCCCTCTGCCCCCCCCCCAATAGGATGCCAGGGGGGGGCAATGTACCCTTGCCCCCCCCCCCCCCCCAGTTCCGGCGCCTATGCTCGCTACTACACGTAAAAGCATTCATAACTGGCAACAAGAAAAATAGTTAGTCAATCGGCCACTTAAGGCGCCACTATCCGGCAGCGCCTGCTAACTATACAAAATCTCGCCAGAAAAGATAGTTTGTATGCCTACTCATTTGGGGATTCTTACTTTCTACTAGCATCACTATTTGTCATTGATATTTTTTTTTTCGATCAAATCTTTTCCCATAAACATAGGCGCCGGAACTGGGGGGGACAAGGGTACATTGCCCCCCCCCTGGCATCCTACAGGGGGGGGGGGCAGAGGGGGCAAAATTTCTTCTTTTATTTCATTTATTTTTTAAAAATGATATATTTTTACTTTTGAAAAATAAAATCTTCTAAATTAAAAAAAAATTAAAAGAGTAAGAAATTCATTTTTTTCCAAATTTTTTCCAAAAATTTTTGATAAAAGCACTACCAAATTTTTTAAAATTTTAATTTTTATTAAAATTGTGATTTTATTTAAAATTTTTCAAGTTTTATAGTAGATTTGTTTTTGTTTTATCCTATTTAAACATATTAAATTATTTTACTTTTCTAAAAAAAAATTTTTTGCCCCCCCTGATTCAAATTCGTTCCGGCGCCCCTGCCCACAAATAATTGATTTCTTTGGTAAACACATAAGATACATAGAAAATCAGCGGCGTATATAGAAATTTTTTTTTTTGGGGGGGGTCCGAACTCAAAATTTTTCTGCGGAAAAATTTGTTGCGTATATCCCTATATATGTATATGTGTTTTGGAAATTTCGGGGGGGGGGGCGGACCCCCTCGGCCCCCCTCCCTTATGTACGCCCCTGTAGCAAATGAAGTAGTTTTAGGATATATTTTAAATTTAGAAATGAGTCAGGTATGTATATGGGGGGGGGGGGATGGCAAAGAGAGCCTAGTCCGCCAAGCTCTAAAATTCTTTTTAATATGCAAATAGAATCTCCCAATTACGCCATTAGAATACAACTGGAATGGGAGAGCAGCTCAAGAATTGGTGCGAGCTATTAAACAACTTTTGAATATAACCGACACGTCACGCAATGTTTCAATGGCATCACAAGAAGAAGAAGAAGAAGAAGTGGTGGTACAGGAAAACGAAGAGACCCAACCAGAAACGATATTGTAATTTTAAATAAATAAAATAAATACAATCTAAAAAAAAAAATAAGACTGAATAAATAAGTAAAAATAATTTTGCCTGTGACACGTGACTCAGACATTAGCTTCTAGTGCCCGGGGTCTCGGGTTCAGTTTCCCGTCCAGTGGCGTAGCGAGGGGGGGGGGGGGCAAGGGTGGTCATCAAGCCCCGGGCGCTACTCACAAAGGGCCGCCAAATGATCGGCTAAACAAAAAATTGATGAATAATTTTTATTTTTATTATAGTCCTAATTGATTTTTGGATACCAAATGGCTTAAATAGAAATGCCTGGACCCCTAAAAGATATTATAAATAATAACGGTTATCGTCAAAGTCTTATATGGCCTAAGTGGCCGGAAAGACTGTGTGAATGCAAAGTAGAGTACATTTGAATTCAAGATGTAAAATTCATAAAAATATTTATATTTTGTTACCATGGCAACCATTTCTTTCAAATTTCCTTTAAAGTACTTACTACTTATAAAAATTATTAAAATTGAAATTAATTTAAATAAATAAGCAAAAATTTAACGTCTCTAAAAAAAATTTTTGAGATCAAGGAAAATTTTAAGGAGGGGGCGGCAAATTAAATTTTGCCCCCCCCCCCTATAAAATCTCCTAGTTCCGGCCCTGAACTAAGCAACTAACCTTAGGACTTGACAAAATTTATAATAAATTTAATCATAGAAGTTAGAGAACTAACATAGCACAGACAGAACGTTCCATAAAATTGATGGAGATGAACAAAAATTGTGACACATATACCACCACTTTTATATTTCAAGAATAGAGCCAATGATGAAATAAAACGATGTTTATCATTTCAGTCTATGTTTTGAGATGAGAGAAAAAGTCTGGTGTGACTGATCGCACAGCACACAACTTCCTCTGTGCTTGTCACACCAGATTTTTTGTGTTGACATACTGTATATTTAATTTCCGACAGTACGGTACATTCGAGAGAAGAGAAAGTTGTGTGCTGTGCGACCATTCACACCAGTATTTTTTTTGTTTACAAATGTAATATGTCTTCACTAAACGAGTTTTCTTTTATCACTCACAGTACAAAGTGTTGTAATACCTATTAATTTTATATAACACTTCCCGTTTGAGAAAAAAAAAAAAATTTTTTATTCTAACAGAATATTACAAAAATATGACATAATAAATCACGCATAGATTATATGTACATTTCAACTTTTTGTTCTTTGAATGAAACTCATCCGCCAGGTGCATTAAACTCTCACTCACTCCCCTTTAATTTCAAAAAATTTGCATAGAATTGTCAGTTATAGTATATATAGTATATATATAATAAACGTGTATAGAATGAATGAACAGGTGTGTAATCGATTAAAGAGAAGTGTGAGAGAGGGAAGGAGGGCAAAACCCTGTCAAGGGGGAGGGGGAGGGTCAATGACCGAAAACGCGTCTATCGGATTGAGGCAAAATAAAAAAGTAAAGGGTGAGGTAAGCCAAAATTGAAATATTCCACCTGGATATGCAAACGCTTGCAGCTGGTGTGATTAGGGACACTTACTAGTGTCGATACTTTTGTTTCGGTACTAGTACTTTTTTTACTCATATGAGTACTTGATTGCCGGCATGGGCGTAGCCAGACATCTTGTTAGGGGGGCCAACCCCTCGTTAGGACGAGGGGGGGTTGCAATTAATATATACATAGATTATTAATTATTTATTTAAATAAAAAAAAATTAAATTAATGTAGTGGATTGGGGCGTTAAAAAAACATTCCCAATGGGAAAAATATATATTTTTTTTCTCTTACCTATTATATATGTAATATATATAGAGAGAAAGTATTGGTTATGTAAAATTGATATCGAGATTTTGATGGATCTTCACGTTTTGAGGTCCCCTGAATCAAAAAGTGGTTTTGGACATGGTCTGTCTGTGTGTGGGGGGGGGGGGTGGGTGGGTGGGTGGGTGTGTGTTATTTTAAGCATGAAGGAATTGAGCTATGAGGCTGAAATTTTATATTTAAGTTAAACACCCCCGGGACCGGAAAAATAAGCTTTTAATCAAAATCGGCCAAAGAGTACTAGTACTTTACTGATGTACTTTTTCAGTTTTTTTCGATTTTCTCAAAATTTGCTCCAACGATTTTTTTTTTAAATTCAAAAATCAATTATTTTTTAGATTCTCTTTAAAATGTATATTCTCATTTTTGTGATTGAAATCTTCTGAAGACCACTTTACTCTTGTATTTCATAGGGAAGATATGAGAAATGGTTGCCATGGTAACAAAATATAAATATTTTTCCCATACTTATAAATTTTACATCTGAATTCATGTTTCGTACTGTCGGGAACTAAATATATGTCGACACAAAAAATCTGGTGTGACAAGCACAGTACACAACTTTCGATTACCGAAGGTAAGAGAAAGTTGTGTGCTGTGCGCCATCCCAGATTTTTTTGTTTTTTTTAATTTTTAGGACAAGCCGGGGGGGCAACGGCCCCCTCCTGCCTCCCCTGGCTACGCCCATGATTGCCGGTAATATTCATTCAAATATAAATTTTTTTTTTTAAGTCTTAGGCCATATAAACTTGAAACGTTACACAAATATTACTTTTTCTTACCTATATGTATATGTTAATATATATATATATATATATAATATATATAAAGTATTGAATTAATGTCAAAAATTCGATGTCGAGATTTTGATGGTTTTCACACGTTTTGAGGTCCTCTGCATCCAAAAAAGTGGTTTTCGAGACATGGTCTGTCTGTGGGTGGCATGAAGGAATTGAGCTATGAGGCTGAAATTTTATATTTAAGTTAGGCACCCCCATGGGACGTGACACGAAACTTTTAATCCAAATCGGCCAAAGGGTACTAGTACTTTACTGATGTAGTTTTTCAGTTTTTTTCGATTTACTCAAAATTCGCTCTAGCGATTTTGATTAAAATTCAAAAATCAATTATTTTTTAGATGCTCTTTAAAATGTATATTCTCATTTTGCCATTGAAATCTTATGAAGACCACTTTCCTCTTGTAATTCATAAGAAAGATAGGAGAATTGGTTGCCATGGTAACAAAATATAAATATTTTCCCCCGTTTATAAATATTACACTTGAATTTTTTTTTTTTTTATAAAAAAAACATTCACACTTTTTCTCATTCACACTCACACTCACACACACATTCACACAGTCTTTTCGGCAACTTAGGCCATATAAGACTTTGACGATAACCGTTGTAATTAATAAATCAATTTGGTGTTCAGGCATTTCTATTTAAGCCATCTGGTATCCAAATGGCTTAAATAAAATCATCGGACTGTTGGGTCGAACCCGCGGCGTTTGGTATAGGAGGTAGGCGCGCTACTACTACCCAGACCCGGGGGCACATCTTGAATTGAAATGTACGTACTTTCGGGTGTGACAAACACAGAACACTACTTGCGATTACCGAAAGTAAGAGACAGTTGTGTGTTATGCGACCAGTCACAACAAATTTTTTTGAGTTAGACCTGTCTTGGACTGAAGGGACGAAATTTTATCTGTCGGTTTGTAACGCAGAGATTTTTATGGAGTTTTTTTTTTTAAATGCATAGAGAATTATCCGGGGGTGGTTTTAGGCTATCATTATGTTAAATTAGGGGTAGGGGACCCCCTATAAGGGGCTTATAAATCTAGAATAGAAAGTAAAAAACCAATTGGGTTTAGATTTGAATAAAAAAATTGCCACTAACTCACAATCTACATGATCGAATTAAATATTTTATAGAACCTATTGATTAGAGAATTAAATGCTCTATGAGGTTTATTTATTTCAAGGCCTTTTGGTGTAAAGTTAATTTGTAAAAAAAAAAAGTTATGTTTAAAAAAGTGAAAATTTGCAAAGAAAAATAAATAGGTAATTTTTAACTTTTTTCATTTTTGTCTTTGTAAGTTATATATCGAAATTTCTATTCCCTCTTTCTCTTTCAAGCTGGAATCTGTGATTTAGAGTACTAAAGAGAAAAAAAAATTTTGTTATTCTAAATAAATAATTTAAATTCTTAAGGAAAGGAGCTGTGCAGTCAGGAGAAATAAAAAAAAAAATTTCAATACTTTTTGGTCGACGTTTCGCACGCCTTCCTCGGGATCAAAGAAGATTAAGATATAGGCACGGGGTTATTATAGGGAGCGATATAAAATATTGAAACAGGAACAGGTAGATGAAGGCAGCCAGCAAAGAACAAAAACTTTATTTAAATATCGTCGACGTTTCGGGTTTTGAGTCTTTTAATCTTGGTCAGTGCTGATGTTTCGGGCCCATTCAACAATAAATTAAGCCCAGGCACCTACTACAAATTCTCATAGACAATTAAACATACATTTAATGGTATATGCAAATTTGTATTATAATTTTGTATGACCTACATGTATCAATCTAAACAACATTAACAATAGTTATCGTCCTGAAGATGGGAGCGACGCGTTCCCGAAACGTCGACGATATTTAAATAAAGTTTTTGTTCTTTGCTGGCTGCCTTCATCTACCTGTTCCTATTGATTAGCACTCAGTCATTAATTTCTTCCTTTTAAAATATTGAAAGTAGCTTAGAGCTCTGTTGGTTGCTTTTTCCCAATTGAATTGAACTATTTATTTATTTTAAAAATATTGTTTTGGTTGACTAAGCTCAAAGCTCCACTCCCGAGCACTTGTGTTTTTTTTTTTTGTCAATTTTGTGGAAAGAGATAAATTTTCATAAATCCACAAAGGTTCATCAGTTCTTAACTGACAGTAGTTTTAAACACAAGCGAGCAACAATGATAGGTGGAGGGGAGTGGGTGGTTGGGTGCGCAACGTTGACCGGATCTTAAAAGCAAGACGCATGCGTCCAGGGGGGGCGACAGAATAAGCGTTAAACGAACGAACCAAATACTTTGCGCGATGAGAGTGTTTTAGTTAGCGGCGGCAAAGCATACAGTTTGCTTTTTGCTCTTGCCCGGCCCAGTGGGGGAAATCAACTTCTTCGGTGACCTACGAGCGCGCTATTCATTTACACCTTGGCAATTGCTTATTGATTTCATGTGAGTAATTGGATTTGTCTTTTTTATGAACGGGGAAAAAAAAATATATATATAAGGAGCTAAAAATCTGGTGTGACTGGTCGCACAGAACACAATTTTCTCTTACCTTCGGGTATATAAAGTTGTGTACTGCGCTTGTCACACCAGATTTTTTTGTGTTGACATATTTATTTAGTTTCCCATAGCACCTTAGTTAACTTGACCACTTGCATTTCATAAGTCAATTGATTCAAAATTTCCATAGGCTCTGTGTATTTTAAATGTTGACTGCTTGAAATAAACTATGGTTATTTTACAAAATTTTACTCTCATATTTGGATATTTTATACACAATAGAGAATCCTAAATAAATACAAAATTTCATAAGAAAAAATATTTTGCCCTCGGGGTTTGGTGTAGAGGTTAGCGTGCTAACCTCGTATACCAAACGTCGCAGGTTCGGACCCCAGGCCGTCCGATGATTTTATTTAAGCCATTTGGAAACCAAATGGCTTAAATAAGAATGCCTGGATCCCATATTTGTATATTAAAAATCTATATCGGTTATCGTAAATGTCTTATATGGCCTGAGTTGCCGAAAAGACAGTGTGAATGTGTGTGTGAGTGTGAGTGTGAATGAGAAAAAAGTGTGAATGTTTAAAAAAAAAAAAAAAAAAATCTTTTAAAATGTGTAAAAAGTTAAGAGGACCCCCTTTTGAATCGAAATTAACATGCAAATCCCCTTACGGGGATTTAACAGTGGCTCTATGGAAGGAAGAGCCGGAAAATGAATTTGAAAAAACTACATGGGAATTTGCATGTTAATTTCGATTCCCCTTTGAAACTTATTACTAGGGTCCGACCGAAACAAGATTTTCAACCGAAACCGAATATTCGGCCTCAACCTTAGTTTCGGCCGAAACTGTAACCGAAACCGAAACTTGTATTTCCTATAAAAAAATTTATATTTTTTTTTTTTTTGAAATTTTTTCCCCTCCGTGAAAATCATTTTACCCTTTTTTTAGGGAGACAAAAATTTTTTCTCCTTCAAGTGCAAATCATTTTATCTTTTTTTTTTAAGACTCAAGTTTCGGCTACTTTTTGGCCGAAACCGAAACACTACGGCCGAAACCATGTTTTTTGGCCGAAACCGTAACCGAAACCGAATATTCGGTCGTTTCCTACTTATTACACATAAAAAAAAAAATTCCAATTCTTATGAAATTTTGTATTTATTTAGGATTCTGTATTGTTACTTTCTCTTACCTCTCTATATATATGTTAATATATAGAGAGAGAAAGTATTTGATTCATGTCAAAAATTCGATGTCGAGATTTTGATGGATATACACGTTTTGAGGTCCCCTGAAAAAGTGGTTTTCGCGACATGGTCTGTCTGTGGGTGTGTAGGTGAGTATGTATTCAAATTTAAGCATAAAAGAATTGAATCGTTTATTTCAGAAACCAGCTAAGCGACAAAATCTCAAATCATGTGTTTTTGGTGCTACTGTACAATTTAAAGGTAAATACATCTTTTAGATTATTCCAATAGCATGTTTTTGATTTGGTAAAAAAATATTTGAAGGAGACTAGACCTATACTTAAGCTGCAAAACAGTTTTCTTTAGTTTTCCGAAAGTTGAAAAAAGCGCACTTAGGTGCTTTCTGAAATAAACGATTCAATTGAGATATGAGGCTGAAATTTTATATATAAGTTAAACACTCCCCGATAGCGTGAAGCTTTTAATCAAAATCGGCCAAAGATTACTAGTACTTTACTGATGTACTTTTTCAGTTTTTTCGATTTTCTCAAAATTCGCTCCAACGACTTTTTTTTTTAAATTCATAAATCAATTATTTTTTAGATGCTCTTTAAAATGTATATTCTCATTTTGCCATTGAAATCTTCTGAAGACTACTTTACTCTTGTACTCCATAAAAAAGATAGGAGAAATGGTTGCCATGGTAACAAAATATAAATATTTTGCCATACTTAAAAATTTTACATCTGAATTCAAATGTTCCGCACTGTCGGGAACTAAATATATGTCAACACAAAAAATCTGGTGTGACAAGCACAGAACACAACTTACGATTACCAAAGGTAAGAGAAAGTTGTGTTCTGTGAGATTACCGAAGGTCAATGTATGTAAAATTACAATTCATATTCTATTTTTCGGAGAAAATTATAATTTTAAAATTTTTTTATTGAACGCAAAAAGTTGTAAATTTAGTAGATAATGACAATTTGTGAAGTGGCTGTTGTATTTCAACAATAGGCAAGGGAGCGGGCAGCCAGGAAGTAAGCCTCTACGAAATGAAACTCAAGAGTAATGGAGACAGTTTCGGTTATAATTAAATATCGCCATCCTCAGACATTTTCGAGCTGTAAGCATTGTACATTTTGGATAGCGCGTCTCGAAAAACCGTTAGAAGACGATTCATTACCGAGTTACTCTAGGCGGCAAGAGATGGCGTTAGTTTTTCCCATAGGGATACAAGGGATGTATTCCATTTCATTTTAAATTCCAGCTAATTAATTAAATGTAAAAAATTAATTATTCCTTAACACAATGATTACTAATTTAATTATCTATAAGATATAGAGCGAATTTTTTTTTAAAATATCTTTTATTTAATGCGATTAACCTAAAAAAAATGTTATTTTTTCGAAAATCAAAAAAAGGGCTCCTATAAGTTGAAGATATTTTAGAAAGCTTTAATTTAAAAAAATTTTGAGGTCGATAGCTTCAAAATTGTGGCCGCAATCTCCCAAAATTAGCACCCCGAGACGCGCACCTTAAAATGAACTGAGGATGGCGATATTTAATTATAGCCGAAACTGTCTCCATTTCGTAGAGGCTTACTTCCTGGCTCCCCGCTCCTTACCTATTGTTTAGAAGTTATCATTTACAAGGGAAATTTGTAAATTTAGTATTCCAAAAGATTTATTTTTTACAGTGTAGGTAAGAGAAAGTAAAAAGACCGAAACTATTGTATTTAATAAACTAAGCATATTTTGTCCACCATAGTCCGATGCAAAGTTGTTTCTAAGATTTGGTACATAAAACGAATTTTTAGATTCAATACCAAAGCTAGACAAAATTTTACATTTCGAGAAGATTTTTCTAACTTTGACTGGGCTTATCTCGAAAAAAAGAAAAATTATGCCTAAGTTTGCCTTCTTTCAGAATTATATAAAAATTCTTGTTTTCAGGTAAACTAACTATAATTCATTTGTATAAGATTTCGGTCAACTATTCTCATAATATAGATGTGAAGAAGTTATAACTTTGTTTCAGTTGATGAAGGGCTACGAGGATTGTAAGGGCCCAGTGGGCCGACACGACTGATGGGAGGACCCCGTAAGGCAGCTGCGCCAGCCAGGCGACAGCCCAGTCCTGGCAAGCACACTGGCAACAGCACACTACCCAGGTCAAGGGGCTCTGAGTAAGTACTTAAAGTTTTTTCGCCGGTTACTTCACTTCTAATTAATTAACTATCCCTCGGAGTCTTTTCACACCTTGTTAAGCTTGATCCCAAATCGTAGTTAACTAGCTAAGACCCAAAGTTCGGCTTAACTAAGGGGGTGAAATTAGAAAAACAATCTTTGTTTATTTATTTTTTTGAAAATTTTTAATTAGCTTTAATAATAATTTTTATAAATGATGTATTTATTAAGTTGCTAACTTAACAAAACTTTCCTTATTCCTCATATAACTAATTAGTTCCGTGGTGACCGAGCCGGAGCTCGGTCTTTTTTTTAATAAAATTGTAAAAAACTAAAAAAAGTACTTTAGTCTTAGAAACGATGTAACACCTGTTTTTATAATAAAAAATCTGGTGTGACTGGTCGCACAGCACACAACTTTCTCTTACCTTCGGTAATCGAAAGTTGTGAACTGTGCTTGTCACACCAGATTTTTTGTGTTGAGATATATTTAGTTACCGACAGTAGGGTACATATGAATTCAAGATGTAAAATTTATAAGTTTGGGAAAATATTTATATTTTGTTACCATAGGAGAAATTCCTATCTTTCCTATGAAGAACAAGAGTAAAGTGGTCTTCAGAATATTTCAATGGCAAAATGAGAATATACATTTTAAAGAGCATCTAAAAAATAATTGATTTTTGAATTAAAAAAAAATTGTTGGAGCGAATTTTGAGAAAATCGAAAAAAACTGAAAAAGTGCATCAGTAAAGTACTAGTACTCTTTGGTCGATTTTGTTCAAAAGCTTCGTGTCATGTCCCATGGGGGTGCCTAACTTAAATATAAAATTTCAACCTCCTAGGTCTTTTTCGTTCTTGAGATATCTTGTTCACAGACACGCAGACAGACAGACACACACACACACACACACACACACAGACAGACCATGTCGCGAAAACCACTTTTTTGGATTCAGGGGACCTCAAAACGTGAAGATCCATCAAAATCTCGACATCGAATTTTTGACATGAATCCAATACTTTCTCTCTATATATATATTACATATATACATAGGTAAGAGAAAGTAATAAGTATATCAGTAAAGTACGAATACTCGAGGGGCGCGAATTTGATTTGTATAGAAGAAATAAGAAAATATTTAAAATTTGAAAGAAATTGTAACGAGACAACTCGCTCCTTAATGGAAACATCAACAAAAACACCAAAATAAGAAATAACAGTCCAGGGAGAGTTTTGAGGAATAGCAACATTACTGGGTGGATACTTGAAGGAGTCAGTGCCTCATAAGAAAACTTTAATCATGAGATATACGTAAGAGAGTTGCCCAGGAAATGCGTCAGCCTGGAGACAATTAAAAATTATTATTTTCAATAAAATTAATTAATAATTAGTATTTTAATAATATAATTTAAATAATAGATATTTTTCTACTAATTTGCCTTTTTGACATTATTAAATTAAATACATTCTAAGCAATTATTGATATAAAAAATTAAATTTACAAAATTGCGAATTAATTAAAATTTAATATTCGTGGAGAGATAAATTTGTGGGTCCATGGAAAAGAGGGGGAGGGTTTGACCAGGAAGCAAGCCCACTAGGCTTTGAACATTATAAAACCTTTAAAACGAAAATTGGAAAAACCTAAAAAAGTACACCAGTAGAGTACCAGTACTCGAGAGGAGCAATTTGAATTGTAAAGAAGAAATAAGAAAATATTTTCAAATTGAAAGAAATCGTTAAAGGAAATTTCAAGAAAATTTGAAAATACTAAAAAAAAGTACACCAGTAAAGTACTAGTACTCGAGGGTTCCCGAAGACGAGACCTAGGGCAATTTGTTTTCTATCCCGGAACTAGGAAGTATTTAAAAGGAATTTCGAGAAAATTAGAAAAATCTGGTGTGACTGGCGCACAGCACACAACTTTCTCTTACCCTTCGGTAAGAGAAAGTTGCGCACCGTGCTGGTCACACCAGATTTTTTGTGTCGAGATATATTTAGTTTCCCATAGCACCTTAGTTTCAAACTTGCATTTTAAATGTTGACTGCTTGAAATAAACTATGGTTATTTTTCAAAATTTTAATCTCATATTTGGACATTTTATACACAATATAGATTCGTAAATAAATACAAAATTTCATAAGAATTGGAAAAAAAATTTTAAATGCGTAAAAAGTTCCAAAGGGATTTGTTTCACAAATTCATTTGTTTATATTTACCTTTTTTTTTAATGACACCTGTATGATTTTGTTTTGATTTTTTATCAAAATTAACGAATATTTTCTATTTCTTCTGTGATTATTTCAAAAACTATTCAGTTTTCGAAAAAATGTCAAAGAATAAAAACTTTTAAAATAGAGTATTTTATCATAATATAACAAAAAAATTGAAAATTTCAAAATTTTGGAAAAAACTTTTTAAGTAAAGTACTACTTCCAAGTGACGTATTTACTCCAAAAGTTGATAGAAATCTACAATTTTAGTGTAAGGAGCATATACCAAATTTCTTCGATCTAGCTGCTTTGGTTTTTAAGCAATCGTGTTTACACACACACACACACACACACACACAGACATAATGCCAAAAATGGTTTTTTTGGACTCAGGGAGGTCTAAAACGTGGAGAAACATCAAAATCTCGAAGTCGAATTTTTTTACGATTACATAACTTTCTCTATACGAGAAAGTAAAAAATAGGAATTTAAATAATTGATTTTTTTTTTTTTTTTTTATAAAAAAACATTCACACTTTTTTCTCATTCACACTCACACTCACACACACATTCACACTGTCTTCTCGGCAGCTCAGGCCATATAAGACATTTACGATAACCGTTATTTATGAATTTATATATATTAGGGTCCAGGCATTTTTATTTAAGCCATCTGGATACCAGATCATCGGACTGCCTGGGGTCCGAACCCGCGACGTTTGGTATACGAGGTTAGCACGCTAACCTCTACACCACGCCCCGTGGGCTATTGATTTTTAATCTAATAAAAAGAAAAAGATTTAAATTCGGTTACCATGGCAACCATTTATTTCTCCTATCTTTCCTATGAAGCACAAGAGTAAAGTGTGCTTCAAACAATTTTGAGGGCAAAACGAGAATATACATTTGAAAGAGCATCTAAAAAATAATTGATTTTTGAATTTTAATCAAAATCGTTAGAGCGAATTTTGAGAAAATCGAAAAAAACTGAAAAAGTACATCAGTAAAGTACTAGTACTTTTTGGCCGATTTTGATTAAAAGCTTATTTTGTCGGTCCCGGGGGGTGTTTAACTTAAATATAAAATTTCAGCCTCATAGCTCAATTCCTTCATGCTTAAAATTGAACACACACACACACACAGACAGACAGACAGACAGACAGACCATGTCGCGAAAACCACTTTTTTGGATTCAGGGGACCTCAAAACGTGAAGATCCATCAAAATCTCGACATCGAATTTTTGACATGAAACCAATACTTTCTCTCTATATATATATTACATATATACATAGGTAAGAGAAAGTAAAAAACTAAAAAAGTACACCAGTAAAGTTCTAGTACCCGAATTTTCCCAAACATGAGACCTCACACAATTTCATTTTGGGATCACACATAGTATATATTTAAAATTTGAAAACAATCGTTAAAGCCGTTTTCGAGAACTGATATGCTTACTTATAAACAAACAAACAAATAAACGTACATTGCCTGTTTAATAGTATAAGATAAGATAAGATAAGATATGTGAAAAAGCTCATTTTTGAAACTCGAAGGTTAAGCGTGTACCGGACTATTCCTTATTACACTCCCTTCCTCTAATACAAATGTATATTTCAACAGACGGAGGTTTACTTTGCTTAAAAGTTACAGATTGAGATGCAGGACAAAGAAATAAAATAAAATTTATTTATCAGGTTGAAACAACTATCTTCAGGTCTGTAAATTACATAAATATTATTAACAAACAAGCAAGATACTTAAAAATCGGTCATTTTAAGGATATGGCCAAAATAAACACAAAATCCTATGCATAAGGAAGGCACTTTTGAAATTATGCAAATGTTTTATGAATTAATTAGTTATGATTGGTGGTGAGTTTTGTGTTTATTTTGTCCATAATATCCTTAAAATTACCGATTTTTTGGTGTCTTGCTTGTTTGTTAATAATATTTATGTAATTTACAGATCTGAAGATGCACACAACCATCTTCAGGTCTGTAAATTACATAAACCAAAACCAATTTACTGCAGTTGGTCGTCTTGGCACTAATAAATCCTGATAAATAAATTTTATTTTATTTCTTTGTCCTCCTGCCTCAATCTGCAACTTTTAAGCAAAGTACTCCGGTTGAACAACGCCTGTATATTTCAACGATTTCTACGTTATTCGACTGCCCTACAGATACAAAATAAATTCATTTTGTGAACATGATATTTACTCGTATGTATACTTATTCCAAAAAGAATCACATTAATCGATTACAATCTGAATCGATAATAAATTAAAATCACATCATTGTTTGAAGGCAATTGGACATTAAGCCTAGAAAGTTAATAAGTTAATAATAATATGGGAGATATGATAATAATAATGAAATATGAATGTATCGATATTTCTAAAGAGGTCAACGTTCGATACATTAATAATTTCGAAAAAAAGATTTGAAGAAATCTATAAACGTGATCATCATTTTCTCTAGAGGAATTTCCCAAACATATTGAACCCATCTCTCGCTTTTCCTTTTCTGTAATCATTAAAATCCTCTTTGTAATTGAATTAATTATTTCAAGGGCAGAAGCGCTTAATTATTCATAGACATGAAAATCATCGCCTATAAATTTCCTATGCGGGAAATTGTAACTTCAACAATAGGGGGAGATGGCATTAGTAGAATAAAGCCGAAACGTATCCAGAATTGATAGTTTTTTACTTTCTCTTACCTCTATATATATGTTAATATATATAGAGAGAGAAAGTATTGGTTTCATGTCAAAAATTCGATGTCGAGATTTTGATGGATCTTCACGTTTTGAGGTCCCCTGAATCCAAAAAAGTGGTTTTCGCGACATGGTCTGTCTGTCTGTCTGTGTTGTGTGTCTGTGAACAAAATATCTCAAGAACAAAAAGAGCTAGGAGGTTGAAATTTTATATTTAAGTCAGGCACCCCCATGGGACGTGACACGAAGCTTTTGAACAAAATCGACCAAAAAGTACTAGCACTTTACTGATGCACTTTTTCAGTTTTTTTCGATTTTCTCTAAATTTGCTCCAACGATTTTTTTTTAAATTCAAAAATCAATTATATTTTAGATTCTCAATAAAATGTATATTCTCATTTTGTGATTGAAATCTTCTGAAGACCACTTTACTCTTGTACTCTATAGAAAAGATAGGAGAAATGGTTGCCATGGCAACAAAATATAAATATTTTGCCATACTTATAAATTGTACATCGAATGAACCGTACTGTCGGAAACTAAATACATGTCGACACAAAAAATCTGGTGTGACAAGCACAGTACACAAATTTCGATTACCGAAGGTAAGAGAAAGTTGTGTGCTGTGCGCCAGTCACACCAGATTTTCTTTAATATAGAGGCTCAAAAATTGGCTGCAAGCTCCTCTGTCCTATATCTATAGGGAGAACTCAAAAAATTTTTGGAAATACAGAATTTTCCCATTGCAAACCATTGGGATCTATCTTTTCTTATGAAAAATGAATTAGCCCTCGGACTTGGTGTAGTGGTTAGCGTGCTGGCCTTCTATATTGCGGGTTCGGAACCCAGGCAGTCCGATCAACGTCGGCCTCATTTTTTTATTTTTATTTGCGGAACTTAAGTTCGCGAAATTGATATTTTCTAAATTGTAGCGAAAATTATTACCATTTTTATTAATAAAAGTAAAATACTATTAGAAATTAGGAAGAGCAAGTACAGGTGAAGCAAAAAAAAAAAAAAAACAAAGCCTTAGCATGCCAAATGCAGTAGACGTTTCGGATGAAATTTGTCTTTCTTCATTTCTTAAATAGAGCTTAAGTACTTGATGTACAAATGTCCGTACACATGTGTATTTTTTCAAAGGGCGAATCTTCACACTCACACCTACACACACATTCAAACAGTTTTCGGCAACTCAGGCCATATAAAACTTTTAACGAAACTCGTATTTACTGGTGTAGTGAGCTAGGATGTTAGCTTCTGCAAAGAAGATCCGCTTATAATATTTATTTAAATAAAAATGTTATTTAAAAATTTGTCAAAATTCCCTAAACAAAGGGTTACCATAATTTATTGAAACCAGATCCAGACAGACGACTTCCGGGTGGTCTGGGGGTAGGAAAATTTTTTGAAAATTAGGCACTGAAATTTGCGTTTTTAGCTATCCTGAAACTCCTTTCACAGGGCCCGAACCAGCCTGTGGGCTGTCGCATAAGCACCTAAGACTGGAAATCGGACGGTGGAAGGAAGACGAAAACAAAAAGCTATGGGCAAAAACCCAGGCTTAAGACAAGCGAAGAAGTTTATAACACTTCCGCAACAAAATGTAAAGAGACTTATCGCTCTAAACAGAAATGAACTAAGACTGATAAGTGGTCTTCTAACAGGACACTGTCCTTTAAAATATCATCTAATGAAGATGGGCAGAGCGGATGACGATACATGTCGCCTCTGCAATCTGACAAAAGAAACGGCGGAACACATCATGTGCGAATGTATTGCACTAACCCGTCAAAGGAGGCTAATTTTCGAAAGGGCTGAAATAAAACCTGAGGAAATATCAAAAGCCTCTCCAAAGAATATACTGGCCCTGGTAAAAGGGACGGGTCTATTCTAAGGACAGATATTGGACAACAAAGGATAGAACAAAAGATCAACTAATGGTCGCAGTTCAAAGTGCCTTAGGTCCAATAATAATAATAATAATAATAATAATAATATCCTGAAACATGAAAAATATTATCAAACTTGATAGCTTGATTTATAAGCTTTTTAAATTTAAAATAAACATTATGGGACACCTGAGGACGACGCGGAGTAAAATTCCCCAATTTGGCCACGTTTTCAGTTCATTTTTCCGGACGTGTTACAAATCCGGACTTATGGTAACCCTGCCTAAACAGTAATAATAATAATAATAATAATACCTAAACCGTTTTTATAAAATTACTCCCCTCTCCTTGAGTGATGCAAAATTGTCAATTATAAAGGTTCCGGGCAAGGGCGGATCCAGAGGTGTTTCTCAAGGGGGGAGGGGGGGGGGTAATCTCAAAAATTTTTCTGCGGAATCAAAGTTTTCCGGACACAAAAATTTTTGCCGCCCGCGGAACATTCCCTCTTTTTGCGGAACTAAAAATTTTTTTAGAGACGCAAAATTTTTTTCCCACCCACGGAACCAAAATTTTTTTTATGTGCCGCCCGCGGAACATGCTCTCTTTCGCTTCTGTGCCGCCCGCGGAACATTCCCTCTTTCGCGGAACCGAAATTTTTTTTCAGTCCGTTTAAATTTGATTTGTATTTAATACAAATCGAATTTTTAAATATTAGTTTTTAAAATTTTACATTAAAAATACATTTTTTTTACAAAAAAAAAAAGTATTTTTTTCAATTCTCGGGGGTAATTACCCTTTACCCCCCCCCCCTTGTATCCGATCTTGGTTCCGGGCCTCCTCAGGAAAAGAATTTCAAGAAAATAATTTTTTTTAATTGAAATTTTAACCACGAAAATTATTTTTTTTAAGGTTGGAGCGCAGAGCCCGGGCCCTCTCGGAGGGCCCGAGGGGATATCGCCCCGTCTTCTTAAAATATAATGTATACTAAAGACCGCATGTGATAGACATAGAGACCTACACACACGCACATTGATTTTCAAAGACCCTTTTCATTTTATTGCAAAATATTCCGTTTGTATGCGCCCTGACCTTTCCTTGTCTCGTTTCTTTTGCATTTCAAATGAGGATATTAAAAACAAATCGATGTATCTTGAACTTGAATGAAAATTCGATTAACAACAAACAACCTGACGCAATTAATCTACTGTACATTCTATTCTTTCTTTTCTGTTAATTACATTTTTTTTCTCTCACTAAAATATTTGTTGTAATTTTTAAATTAAGATCATAGTTTATAACATTATTGATTAGGATTACGTTTTATTTTATTTCTCTATTTACTTAGAGAGATAGAGAGGGCATGTGACTAAAACTAATAAATTAAAAAAACATTACGTGTTAATAAAAAAAAAAAAAAAAAAAATCGCTACAAATAAAAGACCAGCTATAAAGGAAATCGAATTTCCTTCCTGACGGAAGCAACCAACAACCTTGCTTGCTTATCAACTTGCAAGAAATAATAAATAAATCTTAGAGAAATTATTTAAATTTTAACACGTAATTAAAGGATAAAACTAAACGCACCACCCGCCGGTGGCGGTCACTTGTCTTTCCTCAATTATGTGCTTTAATTAATAACAAAAAAAAAAAAATTCATTTTTGAAACCTCTAAAAGATTTGACGACTTTTCCACCTACGGCATATCTGTGATTGTCCGAAAACTAATTTAATTAATCAGTTGGTTGCGAGATTTGATAGAACAGGATTGAAGCGAAAAAAAACATGACGTAATACGCATCGAGGAAACCATTCAGCAAGTTCTAGAATCCAATAATATCGACTTGTAAAACGTTGAAGCGAATTTTGAATCTCCATATGAAATTTCCTACCTATAAGATTCAATTAGTACAAGAATTGAACCCTGAAGAGATTAAATTCCTCAGAAACTGAGGAACTCCAAGGGGCTCCGATTTAATTGCACACTTGTTTTATGGGGACACCGTAAACTCCAGTAATCCAACAACGATTCGGTAAAAGAAACTGAATATTCATCAAGAAATTGAAACCAACAAATTCATCTAGCAAATAGTCTTTAGGCCAAGGGCGGATACAAGGGGGGGTAAAGAGGGTAATAACCCCCCCCCCCCCCCCCGAAATTTAAAAAAATACTTTTTTTCGAAAAAAAAATGTATTTTTAATGTAAAATTTTAAAAATTAATACCTAAAAATTTGAAAATAAAAAGAAAAATATTCTTCTTTTTCCGCTTTATTTAATATACGTAATGGCAACGTTTCGGCCGATTCTTCCGGCTTTCATCAGGATATGTGCTATGTTTCGCTCAATTAGAGAGGCTCTTGGCAACTCCTGACATAATGGGGTCAGGAGTTACCAAGAGCCCCTTATAACTCTAAATGAAACATAGAACATGTCCTGATGAAGCCGGGAGAATCGTCCGAAACTTCGACATTGTATATAAAATAAAATGGAATAAGAAAAATATTATAGTTTGGAGGGAAAGTGGTGTAGGTTTTCCGTGAAACATAACGTTATTTAAGAAAAATATTTTTCTTTATTTACTGTACTTTCAGCTGCCTTATTTCTCCTCATTATTAATACTATTTTGTTTTATGTATTTTATCTACAGGACGTTTGAAAAGTTTATAACTTATATAAATCTTTTCGGCTTCCATTGCTTATTGAGTATCTTTAATAAAATATTAAGTGAAGAAAAAATCTCCAATCAATGGAGTCATGTTGAACTAAATCTACTAAACAAAATGGAGACAACAAAAGGCCTATCGCGCAATTGCACTTATGAACTCAAAAACAAAGATATTTACAAGAATTCTAGGCCAAACCTGAACAGAAGCCAATGATATTATTCCAGAGGAATTCAGAAGAAAAAGAGGTTCTTTTTTGACCATCCTTTGATTAAAAAATGTTTTAACAAGAAAATTTCCAAGTTAACAATAATTCTGATATTAACGAGCATGTCTACTAATTATTCTCAAGTGTCAAAAAAAATTTCTATGGAGTTGTTGGGGCATAAATCAATAATAAAAAGTTAGTTGAGAGGCGCAAATGAAAAACACACTAACGGGGGAGGGACTCTCCAAATATTTTATTAATAATACACGTCTATGAAAATAAATTAGTAAAGTATACATTATTAACGATATCAAAAAAAACAAAATAGACATAGAATTTACACCTTGAGAACATTGCATGTGACAGTTTAGGTAAACTCTATTGATCGTTGAATGACCCAAATTGACCCTTTTTTTTTTACTCACTCCCACCTAACTCTTTCACTCGATAGTTTGTCCCTTTGACGTTCAAATGAATACAAAAACAAAAACACAAGTGTTTTTTATTTGTTTTGTTTTCTGGAAAAATATTGTTTCAATTTTTATAAGCTATATAAGATTCCAGAGGGGAGTGTTTATAAAAACTAGCTACAACGAGGCGTTATTGAATTGTTCCTTTGGATCTATTTGAATTACAAACCAAATAAAGGATTTAAGAGTTATTTTGTTTTTTTTTTTTCTGCTCCAAGTGCCCCCCCCCCCCCCCCCTTGATTCCTACTTAAAAACCGCGTCCTTTGTTTCGTTCCCCCCCTCCTACATAAAAAAGGTACGCCCCGCCCCTTTTCTTAAATAAAATACAAATTTCAACCTCCTAGGTCTTGAGATATTTTGTTCACAGACATTTTGCGGGACCTCAATTCCCATTTAGGACACAAATAATTATTGGTAACAGGTGTATGGTCAGCATTTGGTGAAGAAAATAACAACTTTATTTTATGAACGTTTCGATTCTAGATTGGGATCATCTTCAGGCTTGTTGTTTAATAAAAAAAAAATTTTCTTTTGAAGTATTGGCATGAGAAACATTAATTTAAACTTTTTTTTTTGATTAAACAACTAACCTTAAGATGCATCCCAATCTAAAATCGAAACATCGCTTTTGTTTTTATTAAAGTTGACCGAAAAAAGCTCCATTTTTGTTATTCTATTGATAATTAATTGTTTGTTTTTTTTTTTCATAATTATTCAGAAGGGGGTGAAAAAAATTTATTTGTTTATTTTTTTGATAATCTTTATCATATTTCTTTTTTTTTTTTAAGGGGGTAATTTCTAATATGACATTGAATGAATAATGAATGTTTTTTTTTTTTTTATTATTGAAAAGATGATGTTTTTAGATATGAAACCAAGTTCTAAGTCAATAGCCAAACGTCATCATTAGAATAAAATTATTTATATTGACCTTTGATCTAGCGGTTTCTTTTTTTTATTAAAAATACGAAAAGAGCAAAGGATACAAAGACGGGATGGGCCCATCTGTAAATTTGAAAAGGATTATTATTAAGAAATGAATTTTGTTTGGAAATTTGAAGTCCACCAAATTCAAAAATAATGTTTTGTTTTAATTTTCTCATCTCTCAACAGAGATTAACTCCACAGAGAGGTGGAGGAGACATTGGATTGGCAATGTTTCTGAGAATTTTCACGGCAAGTGGGATTTGAACCCGAGTTGTATAGCAACTCTAGATTTGTAATCCGCGGCTTGTCCGATTAGCGAGGAGCCTCCTGTTAATAGTATACCAGAGTTATAGGGTATGAAATTGCCTCCGATGTCTAAAAAGACCTTAAATAATAAAAACCTGGTGGGAAAGTTCGGATCAAGGGCGGATCCAGAGGTGTTTCTCGGGGGGGGGGTAATCTGGTGTGACTCGTCGCACAGCACACTATTTTTTTTTAATTTCGGTAATTTAAAAGCGCATTCAATACTTGTTTGCCAGAATATAAATACACATCAAATTTTTAAGTATTAATTTTTAAAATTTTACATTAAAAATAAATCTTTTTGCGAAAATAAGGTATTTTTTTCGGAATCTCGGGGGGGGGGGGGTAATTACCCCCTCTCCCCCCTCTGTATCTGCCCTTTGGTTCGGATGCCAGGGAGTCCCAGCGAGATTTTATTTCACCTAACCAAATGGTGTATAAATGTACATAAATTACAGTATAACGATTCAAATTTTCTAAAATTCCAAAGTCGCCGA
>JAKCPI010017211.1:0-17042 GCA_023213315.1 Euborellia annulipes
CCAGATTTTTGTGTCTACAAACATATTTAGTTTCCGACAATACGGTACATTTGAATTCAAAATGTAAAATTTATAGAGAGAATTTTTAGAAAATCGAAAAAAACTGAAAAAATACTTCAGTAAAGTACTAGTATTTTTTGACCGATTTTGTTCAAAATCTTCGTGTCACGTCTCCGCGAAGTGCATGGGCGTACCCAGCGAGGGGCAGAGGGGGCAGCTGCCCCCCTAGAAGCAACAAAAAAAAAAAATTAAATGTTTATAAAGTGATGAAACGAAACAAAATTGGTGGATGGCGACGGGGAATGATTCTTTTTGTTAGGACTCGAGGGTTTTTAGGCCTTTAATTCGAAGGCTTTACCTCTCTATATAAAAAATAGCTATGTCACAATTTGGACGACCATGATCTGCCCCCCCTGGACGACCATGATCTGACTATGCCCCCCCCTAGATTTGATCCTGGGTACGCCCATGGCGAAGTGCCTAACTTATAGATAAAATTTCAATTTTCTAGCTCACTATTTTCATTATGATTTATTTTGAACACAGACCGTGTCACGAAAACCACTTTTTTGGACCTCAAAACGTGTATATCCATCAAAATCTCGACATCAAATATTTGACATGAAACCAATACTTTCTCTCTATATATATTAACATATATAGGTAAGAGAAAGTAATAATATCGAACAAATGTCTCGATTAGGACTTAAGTAGTCATTTAACAGAATTTGTTTATTGTTGCGGGATCTCCTCATCCCCACTAAAAATTTGTTTTTTCCTTGAATGAATTCTCAGGAATAAGAAGACAGCATAAATATGTATTGCAATAAGAGAGGTGATGTTTGCTGGTCATCTGATAAGGTCGGGCCAAGTCCGAGAGTATTGATAACGATATTGAATGGCATGGCAAGCAAGAAAGGCAAAGGGAGGGGGCCGGTCGATTGATTCCATTCATTCCCTCATTCATTGCTGCGTTCATTCATTTGCCTTCCTTTCTCTCCCTCTCTCTCTCTCTCTGTTTCGCTCTTTCGCCCTCTCTCTATGCTCTGCAAATCAATTTCCTTTCTATTATTTTAGATCTCTGACCTCCAAGTGGTGGGTATATTGATCTAGGACAAACGAGTAAATTTTTGGCTATGGGATCAATAGCGCAACTAGAATGTATTCACCAGGAATGGGGTTGCGTTTTCTTAAATTCTTTTGGCCGGTTGCTTCACGCCTAGTTAACTAGGAAATTTATCCGATCGATATTAAACAAAACATGCTTAAACTTCGGGTTAAGAAAATGCTTTTTTAACATATAATTATCTATCTGAGGTATAAGAAAAAATTTATGAAGTTAGCAACTTAATAAAGGCATCATTTAAAAAAAATTATTAAAAATTAATTCTCATTCACACACACATTCATACAGTCTTTTCGGCAACTTGGCCATATAAGACTGACGATAACCGTTGTAGAGAATATATCTATTGTGGGGTCAGGCATTTCTATTTAAGCCATCTGGTATCCAAATGGCTTAAATAAAATCATCGGACTGCCTGGGTCCGAACCCGCGACGTTTGGTATAGGAGGTAGGCGTAAAAATTAATTAAAGCTAATTAAATTTTTAATAAAAATTAAAAAAAAAAAAGAATAAATAAATAAACAAGGCTTGTGTTTCTAATTTCACCCGTTGTACCGAACTTTGTGTCTTAAGGTGGCTACACACAACTCAAACTTGACAAGTATGAAACTTTTGTACAAGCAAACTGTAGCGTCTGTAGGAGAATTTTGCGCAAGCATTTTAATTGTGCAAGCCGCTTGATGCTCGATTGAATTTGAATCATACACAAGCATATTTGCTCATACATATTTATAAATATTTGATATTTATATTAATTAAAATATTAATTCATTTAATATTAATATTTTTTGTGTTTCTGTTTAAAGCAAATGAGTATTTCCTGTTAGAATAAATAACCTTCCGAGTTTGACATTTTTAGGTTAATTTTCGGCAAAAACTAATTCTTGCACAAGCATGCTTGGGCCGTGGGTGACAAAGGACATTTGTGCTGGTACATAAAGATTGTACATGCATGGTTGTCAAATGTGCAATTACGAGTGTAGACAATCAATCATGCCATAAGCATCAATCAAGTCATCAAGCATCCCATCAATCATATCATATCATCAATCTTAAATCATTCCATCAAGCATCCCATCAATCATTTCATTAAGCATTAATCATGCGATCAAGCATAAATCATTTCCTCAAGCATCCCATCAATCATGTGATAAAGCATAAATAACGAATGTTTGCCCGGGAGCATACCATCAGCCATCATCAAGCATCTTGTCAAGCCTGCCATCAAGCATCTCATCAATCATGTCATCAAGCATCAATCATGTTATCAAGCGTCTCATCAATCATGTCATGTACATGCATGGTTGTCAAATGTGCAGTTACGAGTGTAGACAATCAATCATGCCATAAGCATCAATCAAGTCATCAAGCATACCATCAAACATATCATCAAGCATCTCGTCAAGCCTGTCATCAAGCATCTCATCAATCAGTAACCTACCACCCCCCCCCGGGCAAACATTCGTTAGGACGAGGGGAGGGGGGGTTACAATTAAAATAATTATTATTATATTAATTATTTATCAAATATAATTTTAATTAATTATTATTTTTATATAAGCTCATTTAAAAAAAATTCTCATTCGGAAAAGTATATATTTGTTTTTAATAGATAAAAAATTTTCAGGACAAGCCAGGTGGGGGGAGGGGGCATTGGCCCCCCTGTCCCCCTCTGGCTACGCCCATGCATGTTTTAAAATCCTTTGCTATGGCCTGTCTGCTTAATTAACGGCACAATATTTGTCAGATGAGTCAGATGACTATTGATTTTAATTGTAAAACAATTTGCCCCTATGATGATGTCATCGTCATTCATCTATTTAATCTACTAAAATATTCCCATTCCAATAGATAACTTTCAATCAAGTTATCAAGCGTCTCATCAATCATGTCATGTACATGCATGGTTGTCAAATGTGCAGTTACGAGTGTAGACAATTAATCATGCCATAAGCATCAATCAAGTCATCAAGCATACCATCAAACATATCATCAAGCATCTCGTCAAGCCTGTCATCAAGCATCTCATCAATCAGTCACCTACCCCCCCCCCCCCCGGGCAAACATTCGTTAGGACGAGGGGAGGGGGGGTTACAATTAAAATAATTATTAATATATTAATTATTTATCAAGCATGTCATCAAGCATCCCATCAATCAGTCACCTACCCCCCCCCCCCGGGCAAACATTCGTTAGGACGAGGGGAGGGGGGGGGTTGCAATTAAAATAATTATTATATTAATTATCAAATATAATTTTATCTACACTCGTAACTGCACATTTGACAACCATGCATGTACATGACATGATTGATGGGATGCTTGATAACTTGATTGAAAGTTATCTATTGGAATGGGAATATTTTAGTAGATTAAATAGATGAATGACGATGACATCATCATAGGGGCAAATTGTTTTACAATTAAAATCAATACTCATCTGACTCATCTGACAAATATTGTGCCGTTAATTAAGCAGACAGGCCATAGCAAAGGATTTTAAAACATGCATGGGCGTAGCCAGAGGGGGACAGGGGGGCCAATGCCCCCTCCCCCCCACCTGGCTTGTCCTAAAAATTTTTTATCTATTAAAAACAAATATATACTTTTCCGAATGAGAATTTTTTTTAAATGAGCTTATATAAAAATAATAATTAATTAAAATTATATTTGATAAATAATTAATATAATAATAATTATTTTAATTGTAACCCCCCCCCCCTCGTCCTAACGAATGTTTGCCCGGGGGGGGGGGTAGGTGACTGATTGATGAGATGCTTGATGACAGGCTTGACGAGATGCTTGATGATATGTTTGATGGTATGCTTGATGACTTGATTGATGCTTATGGCATGATTGATTGTCTACACTCGTAACCAGAGTTGGGTTTTATACACGATTTTGCAGTTTTATACACAAATCGAGGATAAAACTTGTATAAAACGTATAATATGTATAAAACTTGTATAAAACGTATATGTATAAAACTCGAATGCGCATGCGCAAACCCGACGAGAAAGGAAATTCAAAACAAAATCATTTATGACTAGAATGAGTTATATTTTTTATTATTTATAATATAGAAAATCAAATTTTCAAAAATGCCAGGAGGAAGACCACTGATGATTGACAGAACTAAATTGATTTGGGTTTAGCTGTGGTTTGTTTGCAAAAATTTTAACTTTTTGACCACAGAATGAATGGCCGAAGCGTTTATTGTTAATAATAACAAATATAAAAGTCTAAATTCTAAATTCAATTCAAATGAGATTGTCACAGATGTAACAACCTTTTTAATCTTAGCTGAATTGTACCTGAAAGCCACAGAATGAGTGGCCGGACTAATGAAACTGCGAAAGCCTAAACACCAAAATTCTAAAATTTACCTTTTTAAATAATTTTTATAAAGTTTTTTATAAAAAAATATAAAATAAAAAAAGAAAGAAAAAAAATATAAATATATAATGATTGGGATTAAAAGATTAAAAAGCAGGAAATTGTTATTATCTTAGGAATAAATGAGTAAGGCTGTATGCACATTAATCGAGTAAAAACGTTTTCGGCCAAAATGTTTTGCTCGATGTCAACAAACATCGATCGAGCAAAAACGTTTTCGGGCAATACATTTTGTTCGATGATGTCAAATCGTGACCAATTGTGTTTTGTCTCTTCGGTGTGCGTTGACCCATAGAAAAGCATTAAAAAACAGTTTCAGGCAAAAACGTTTTTGCTCGATCGGTGTGCGTTCACCCTAAAAATAACAAAATATTTTTATGTATATATACAATGCATTTATTTATTATGTTACAATTATTAAATACTTCACAACCAGTGTACTGTAATACAGGTATTGTTTAAAGTTTGTGTATACAATACCTTCTTATAATACATTTGGCATGAACTAAACATAAACAAGATTCAGTATATTCATACTTATTATCTTGACATTTAATAATTCTTTTTTGGATAATTTTTTAGAATGGAAGAGAGCAAGTACAGATGCAGCAAATAAAGAGAGGCTTTGGATGCCAAATGCCGAAAAGAAGACGTTCCGGACAAAATTTTATTCGTCCATCCTCAGTCCTGGTAAGCTTATACATAGAACTGAGAGGCTGAGGATGGACGAATAAAATTTTGTCCGGAACGTCTCCTTTTCGGCATCCAAAAGCTCTCTTTATTTATTTATTTAACATCTTTTATTTGCTGCACCTGTACTTGCTCTCATCGGCTCTCATCCATTCCATAAAGATGAGATGCTTTCCAAATGTTTTAATTCAATTTTTTTTTTTTTTTTTTTTTTTTTTTTATTAACCATAGAAAAATACCTTTTGAAAGAACAAATTAAGATAAAATTAAAAACAGTAGTACAGTTATTTCTTCTTTATCTATTATAGAAACCAAAACAAATATGACTTTTAAATATTTTAAAATCTAGAGGTAATAGATTTGCACCACCTGTCAGATTCCACTTTTCGGGCCATATATATTCTAAAATTAGTTTTCCATACGTTTAGTTCCTTGTCAGAAACCTAAAAAAATAAAAGCAAACTAAATTTAATTATTTGATATTAATTAATTAAAGAAAATAATAAATATACTTACAAATGAATTGACAGCTGTAGGTTAGGTTTCCATATTTAATTTTTGAATTTCATTTTTCAATTATTTTATTAACATTTTGATTATATTATTCACTAAATAAAAAGCAAACAACATCGTCAATGCTCTAAAACATTAAAAAATATGACATAAAAGCTTTTAAGCTGTTTTTTTCGGGGGGTTGGTTTTTTACATTTTATACATAGGCCTAGTTTTATCCGTGATAGTTTTATACATGTATAAAACCGTGTATTATACACGCCGGGATAAAACTTGCCAACTCTGCTCGTAACTTGATTTGTTTGATGACAATTAAAATTATATTTGATAAATAATTAATATAATAATAATTATTTTAATTGCAACCCCCCCTCCCCTCGTCCTAACGAATGTTTGCCCGGGGGGGGGGTAGGTGACTGATTGATGAGATGCTTGATGACAGGCTTGACGAGATGCTTGATGATATGTTTGATGGTATGCTTGATGACTTGATTGATGCTTATGGCATGATTGATTGTCTACCTTGTCTACACTCGTAACTGCACATTTGACAACCATGCATGTACATGACATGATTGATGAGACGCTTGATAACTTGATTGAAAGTTATCTATTGGAATGGGAATATTTTTATTAAAAACAAATATATACTTTTCCGAATGAGAATTTTTTTTAAATGAGCTTATATAAAAATAATAATTAATTAAAATTATATTTGATAAATAATTAATATAATAATAATTATTTTAATTGCAACCCCCCCTCCCCTCGTCCTAACGAATGTTTGCCCGGGGGGGGGGGGGGTAGGTGACTGATTGATGAGATGCTTGATGACAGGCTTGACGAGATGCTTGATGATATGTTTGATGGTATGCTTGATGACTTGATTGATGCTTATGGCATGATTGATTGTCTACACTCGTAACTTGATTTGTTTGATGACAATTAAAATTATATTTGATAAATAATTAATATAATAATAATTATTTTAATTGCAACCCCCCAACCCCTCGTCCTAACGAATGTTTGCCCGGGAGGGGGGGGTAGGTGACTGATTGATGAGATGCTTGATGACAGGCTTGACGAGATGCTTGATGATATGTTTGATGGTATGCTTGATGACTTGATTGATGCTTATGGCATGATTGATTGTCTACACTCGTAACTGCACATTTGACAACCATGCATGTACATGACATGATTGATGAGACGCTTGATAACTTGATTGAAAGTTATCTATTGGAATGGGAATATTTTAGTAGATTAAATAGATGAATGACGATGACATCATCATAGGGGCAAATTGTTTTACAATTAAAATCAATACTCATCTGACTCATCTGACAAATATTGTGCCGTTAATTAAGCAGACAGGCCATAGCAAAGGATTTTAAAACATGCATGGGCGTAGCCAGAGGGGGACAGGGGGGCCAATGCCCCCTCCCCCCCCACCTGGCTTGTCCTGAAAATTTTTTATCTATTAAAAACAAATATATACTTTTCCGAATGAGAATTTTTTTTTAAATGAGCTTATATAAAAATAATAATTAAAATTATATTTGATAAATAATTAATATAATAATAATTATTTTAATTGTAACCCCCCTCCCCTCGTCCTAACGAATGTTTGCCCGGGGGGGGGGGGTAGGTGACTGATTGATGAGATGCTTGATGACAGGCTTGACGAGATGTAAAACAATTTGCCCCTATGATGATGTCATCGTCATTCATCTATTTAATCTACTAAAATATTCCCATTCCAATAGATAACTTTCAATCAAGTTATCAAGCATCCCATCAATCATGTCATGTACATGCATGGTTGTCAAATGTGCAGTTACGAGTGTAGACAATCAATCATGCCATAAGCATCAATCAAGTGCTTGATGACATGCTTGATGACATGCTTGATGGAATGCTTGATGACATGATTGATGGGATGCTTGATGGAATGCTTGATGACATGCTTGATGGAATGCTTGATGACATGCTTGATGACATGATTGATGGGATGCTTGATAGAATGCTTGATGACATGCTTGATGGAATGCTTGATGCCATGATTGATGGGATGCTTGATAGAATGCTTGATGACATGATTGATGACATGCTTGATGACATGCATGATAGAATGCTTGATGACATGCTTGATAGAATGCTTGATGACATGCTTGATGGAATGCTTGATGCCATGATTGATGGGATGCTTGATAGAATGCTTGATGACATGCTTGATGGAATGCTTGATAGAATGCTTGATGACATGCTTGATGGAATGCTTGATGGAATGCTGTATTACAGTACACTGGTTGTGAAGTATTTAATAATTGTAACATAATAAATAAATGCATTGTATATATACATAAAAATATTTTGTTATTTTTAGGGTGAACGCACACCGATCGAGCAAAAACGTTTTTGCCTGAAACTGTTTTTTAATGCTTTTCTATGGGTCAACGCACACCGAAGAGACAAAACACAATTGGTCACGATTTGACATCATCGAACAAAATGTATTGCCCGAAAACGTTTTTGCTCGATCGATGTTTGTTGACATCGAGCAAAACATTTTGGCCGAAAACGTTTTTACTCGATTAATGTGCATACAGCCTTACTCATTTATTCCTAAGATAATAACAATTTCCTGCTTTTTAATCTTTTTAATCCCAATCATTATATATTTATATTTTTTTTTCTTTCTTTTTTTATTTTATATTTTTTTATAAAAAACTTTATAAAAATTATTTAAAAAGGTAAATTTTAGAATTTTGGTGTTTAGGCTTTCGCAGTTTCATTAGTCCGGCCACTCATTCTGTGGCTTTCAGGTACAATTCAGCTAAGATTAAAAAGGTTGTTACATCTGTGACAATCTCATTTGAATTGAATTTAGAATTTAGACTTTTATATTTGTTATTATTAACAATAAACGCTTCGGCCATTCATTCTGTGGTCAAAAAGTTAAAATTTTTGCAAACAAACCACAGCTAAACCCAAATCAATTTAGTTCTGTCAATCATCAGTGGTCTTCCTCCTGGCATTTTTGAAAATTTGATTTTCAATATTATAAATAATAAAAAATATAACTCATTCTAGTCATAAATGATTTTGTTTTGAATTTCCTTTCTCGTCGGGTTTGCGCATGCGCATTCGAGTTTTATACATATACGGTTTATACAAGTTTTATACATATTATTTTAATTGCAACCCCCCCCCTCCCCTCGTCCTAACGAATGTTTGCCCGGGGGGGGGTAGGTGACTGATTGATGAGATGCTTGATGACATGATTGATGGAATGCTTGATGACATGCTTGATGGAATGCTTGATGACATGCTTGATGGAATGCTTGATGCCATGATTGATGGGATGCTTGATAGAATGCTTGATGCCATGATTGATGGAATGCTTGATAGAATGCTTGATGACATGCTTGATGGAATGCTTGATGGAATGCTTGATGACATGCTTGATGACATGCTTGATGGAATGCTTGATGACATGCTTGATGGAATGCTTGATGACATGATTGATGGGATGCTTGATGACATGCTTGATGGAATGCTTGATGACATGCTTGATGGAATGCTTGATGACATGCTTGATGGAATGCTTGATGCCATGATTGATGGGATGCTTGATAGAATGCTTGATGACATGCTTGATGGAATGTTGATAGAATGCTTGATGCCATGATTGATGGGATGCTTGATAGAATGCTTGATGACATGCTTGATGGAATGCTTGATAGAATGCTTGATGACATGCTTGATGGAATGCTTGATGACATGCTTGATGACATGCTTGATGGAATGTTTGATGACATGCTTGATGGAATGCTTGATGCCATGATTGATGGGATGCTTGATAGAATGCTTGATGACATGCTTGATGGAATGCTTGATAGAATGCTTGATGACATGCTTGATGGAATGCTTGATGGAATGCTTGATGGAATGCTTGATGACATGCTTGATGACATGCTTGATGACATGCTTATGGAATGCTTGATGACATGCTTAATGGAATGCTTGATGCCATGATTGACGGGATGCTTGATGCCATGATTGACGGGATGCTTGATAGAATGCTTGATGACATGCTTGATGGAATGCTTGATAGAATGCTTGATGACATGCTTGATGCCATGATTGATGGGATGCTTGATAGAATGCTTGATGACATGCTTGATGGAATGCTTGATAGACATGCTTGATGACATGCTTGATGGAATGCTTGATGACATGCTTGATGGAATGCTTGATGCCATGATTGATGGGATGCTTGATAGAATGCTTGATGACATGCTTGATGGAATGCTTGATGGAATGCTTGATGACATGCTTGATGGAATGCTTGATGCCATGATTGATGACATGCTTGATGACATGCTTGATGGAATGCTTGATGCCATGATTGATGGGATGCTTGATAGAATGCTTGATGACATGCTTGATGGAATGCTTGATAGAATGCTTGATGACATGCTTGATGACATGCTTGATGGAATGCTTGATGGAATGCTTGATGGAATGCTTGATGACATGCTTGATGGCATCAAGCATTCCATCAAGCATGTCATCAAGCATGTCATCAAGCATTCTATCAAGCATGTCATCAATCATGGCATCAAGCATTCCATCAAGCATGTCATCAGGCATGTCATCAATCATGGCATCAAGCATTCCATCAAGCATGTCATCAAGCATTCCATCAAGCATCTCATCAAGCATTCCATCAAGCATGTCATCAAGCATTCCATCAAGCATATCATCAAGCATTCTATCAAGCATTCCATCAAGCATGTCATCAAGCATTCCATCAAGCATTCCATCAAGCATGTCATCAAGCATCCCATCAAGCATTCTATCAAGCATCCCATCAATCATGGCATCAAGCATTCCATCAAGCATGTCATCAAGCATTCCATCAAGCATGTCATCAAGCATTCCATCAAGCATGTCATCAAGCATTCCATCAAGCATGTCATCAAGCATTCCATCAAGCATTCCATCAAGCATTCTATCAAGCATTCCATCAAGCATGTCATCAAGCATTCCATCAAGCATTCCATCAAGCATGTCATCAAGCATTTCATCAAGCATTCCATCAAGCATTCCATCAAGCATGTCATCAAGCATTCTATCAAGCATCCCATCAATCATGGCATCAAGCATTCCATCAAGCATGTCATCAAGCATTACATCAAGCATGTCATCAAGCATTCCATCAATCATGTCATCAAGCATCTCATCAATCAGTCACCTACCCCCCCCCGGGCAAACATTCGTTAGGACGAGGGGAGGGGGGGGGGGTTGCAATTAAAATAATATGTATAAAACTTGTATAAAACGTATATGTATAAAACTCGAATGCGCATGCGCAAACCCGACGAGAAAGGAAATTCAAAACAAAATCATTTATGACTAGAATTCCATCAAGCATGTCATCAAGCATTCCATCAAGCATTCCATCAAGCATATCATCAAGCATTCTATCAAGCATTCCATCAAGCATGTCATCAAGCATTCCATCAAGCATTCCATCAAGCATGTCATCAAGCATCCCATCAAGCATTCAATTCAAATGAGATTGTCACAGATGTAACAACCTTTTTAATCTTAGCTGAATTGTACCTGAAAGCCACAGAATGAGTGGCCGGACTAATGAAACTGCGAAAGCCTAAACACCAAAATTCTAAAATTTACCTTTTTAAATAATTTTTATAAAGTTTTTTATAAAAAAATATAAAATAAAAAATTCGTTCCGGCGCCCCTGCATGTGGTGGGTATGTTATGTTATATTTAGAGCAGGGATGAATTAATGGAACACTTCCTTAGAATTTTTAAGCTTAACCCCGTCATTTATTCTTCGAACCCATTAAAGAAACTATTTTAAAATTTCAATTCATAAAAAGAATCTATTCGATTTAATTTTATTTATTTATTTTACTACCCCCCGGCATTAATTGATTAAATAAATATTCATAGGAATGTCTGGGATCCGAACTCACACCACACCCCTTAGCTTTAAAGGTTATCAATATTGACATTTGGCATTATTTCTAACCTCTCGGCCACGAGGCGAGAGGCACGATTTCGTTGTCTTATTTTTATTCTTTAATTAATTAAAATCAATACTCATCTGACTCATCTGACAAATATTGTGCCGCAAAGTCAATATGAATTCTTACCCAGGGTTTCGTTGTCATGGGCCATGGTATCGGAATGGATTTCGGGGGATTATTAGCATTAGCACCACAATCTACACAATTCTTTACAAAATTTTCAATGTTCCCATCTATGCCAGGCCACCACACGTAGCTTCTCATGTCATCAAGCATGCTTGATTTTTTTCTTTCTTTTTTTATTTGGGATGCTTGATGGGATGCTTGATAGAATGCTTGATGACATGCTTGATGGAATGCTTGATAGAATGCTTGATGACATGCTTGATGGAATGCTTGATGACATGCTTGATGGAATGCTTGATGACTATGATGCTTGATGGAATGCTTGATGACATGCTTGATGGAATGCTTGATGACATGCTTGATGAGATGCTTGATAGAATGCTTGATGACATGCTTGATGGAATGCTTGATAGAATGCTTGATGACATGCTTGATGGAATGCTTGATGACATGCTTGATGGAATGCTTGATGACATGCTTGATGGAATGCTTGATGCCATGATTGATGGGATGCTTGATAGAATGCTTGATGACATGATTGATGACATGCTTGATGACATGCTTGATGGAATGCTTGATGACATGCTTGATGGAATGCTTGATGCCATGATTGATGGGATGCTTGATGACATGATTGATGGCATCAAGCATTCCATCAATGCATGTCCATCAAGCATGCATTCCATCAAGCATGCCATCAAGCATGTCATCAAGCATTCCATCAAGCATGTCATCAAGCATGTCATCAAGCATTCCATCAATCATGTCATCAAGCATTCCATCAAGCATGTCATCAAGCATGTCATCAAGCATTCATCAAGCATGTCATCAAGCATTCCATCAAGCATGTCATCAATCATGTCATCAAGCATTCCATCAATCATGTCATCAAGCATTCCATCAAGCATCCCATCAATGCATGTCATCAAGCATCCCATCAAGCATGTCATCAAGCATTCCATCAAGCATGTCATCAAGCATTCCATCAAGCATGTCATCAATGTCATCAAGCATTCCATCAAGCATGTCATCAAGCATTCCATCAAGCATGTCATCAAGCATTCCATCAAGCATCTCATCAAGCATTCATCAAGCATCCCATCAATCATATCATCAAGCATACAATCAATCCATTCCTCCAACAATTTCTTCAACAATTCCACCAACCATTCATCAATCATTTCATCAAACACATCCCCAAAATTATATCAACCAGCCACTCATCCAACCCCCGGGCAAACATTCGTTAGGACGAGGGGAGGGGGTTACAATTAAAATAATTATTATTATATTAATTATTTATCAAAGCTCATTTAAAAAAATTCTCATTCGAAAAAGTATATTTTTTGTTTTTAAATAGATAAAAAATTTTCAAACATTCAAGCATCCCATCAAGCATGTCATCAAGCATCCCATCAATCATGTCATCAAGCATCCCATCAAGCATTCCATCAAGCATCCCATCAATCATGTCATCAAGCATGTCATCAAGCATCTCATCAATCAGTCACCTACCCCCCCCCCGGGCAAACTGTCGTTAGGATTCGAGGGGAGGGGGGTTACAATTAAAATAACTATTATTATATTAATTATATATCAAATATAATTTGTTAAATATTTATTTATTTTTATATAAGCAATGGGAATATTTTAGTTAGATTAAATAGATGAATGACGGGATGACATCATCATAGGGGCAAATTGTTTTACAAATTAAAATCAATACTCATCTGACTCATCTGACAGATTGATGGAATGCTTGATGACATGCTTGATGGGATGCTTGATGACATGCTTGATGAAATGATGACATGATTGATGACATGCTTGATGGAATGCTTGATGGGATGCTTGATGAAATGCTTGATGACATGATTGATGGGATGCTTGATGACATGCTTGATGGGATGCTTGATGACATGCTTGATGGAATGCTTGATGGAATGCATGTCATCAAGCATCTCATCAATGATTGATTGATGGGATGCTTGATGACATGCTTGATGAGATGGTTGATGACATGCTTGATGGGATGCTTGATGGAATGCTTGATGACATGATTGATGGAATGCTTGATGACATGCTTGAAAAAATGATTGATGGAATGATTGATGGCATGATTGCTGGAATGATTGATGGCATGATTGATGACCAAGCATCCATCAAGCATCCCATCAAGCATTCCATCAATCATGTCATCAAGCATTCCATCAATCATGTCATCAAGCATTCCATCAATCATGTCATCAAGCATGTCATCAAGCATTCCATCAATCATGTCATCAAGCATTCCCTCAAGCATCCCATCAAGCATTCCAACAATCATGTCATCAAGCATGTCATCAAGCATCCCATCAAGCATGTCATCAAGCATCTCATCAAGCATGTCATCAAGCATCCCATCAATCATGTCATCAAGCATGTCATCAAGCATTCCATCAAGCATCCCATCAAGCATTCCATCAAGCATGTCATCAAGCATTCCATCAATCATGTCATCAAGCATTTCATCAATCAGTCACCTACCCCCCCCGGGCAAACATTCGTTAGGTTGAGGGGGGGGGGGGTTACAATTAAAATAATTATTATTATATTAATTATTTATCAAATATAGGATTTTAATTGTCATCAAACAAATCAAGTCATCAAGCATACCATCAGCCATCATCAAGCATCTCGTCAAGCCTGCCATCAAGCATCTCATCAATCATGTCATCAAGCATCAATCATGTTATCAAGCGTCTCATCAATCATGTCATGTACATGCATGGTTGTCAAATGTGCAGTTACGAGTGTAGACAATCAATCATGCCATAAGCATCAATCAAGTCATCAAGCATACCATCAAACATATCATCAAGCATCTCGTCAAGCCTGTCATCAAGCATCTCATCAATCAGTCACCTACCCCCCCCCCCCGGGCAAACATTCGTTAGGACGAGGGGAGGGGGGGTTACAATTAAAATAATTATTATTATATTAATTATTTATCAAATATAATTTTAATTAATTATTATTTTTATATAAGCTCATTTAAAAAAAAATTCTCATTCGGGAAAAGTATATATTTGTTTTTAATAGATAAAAAATTTTCAGGACAAGCCAGGTGGGGGGAGGGGGCATTGGCCCCCTGTCCCCCTCTGGCTACGCCCATGCATGTTTTAAAATCCTTTGCTATGGCCTGTCTGCTTAATTAACGGCACAATATTTGTCAGATGAGTCAGATGAGTATTGATTTTAATTAATTAAACAATAAAAATAAGACAATCAAAATCGTGCCTCTCGCCTCGTGGCCGAGAGGTTAGAAATAATGCCAAATGTCAATATTGATAACCTTTAAAGCTAAGGGGTGTGGTGTGAGTTCGGATCCCAGACATTCCTATGAATGTTTATTTAATCAATTAAGGGAGTAGTAAAATAAATAAATAAAATTAAATCGAATAGATCTTTTTATGAATTGAAATTTTAAAATAAGTTTCTTTTAATGAATTCTGAAGAATAAATGACGGGGGTTAAGCTTAAAAATTCTAAGGAAGTGTTCCATTAATTCATCCCTGCTCTAAATATAACATAACATACCCACCACATGCAGGGGCGCCGGAACGAATTTGAATCAGGGGGGCAACCTCTTCCATATGGAGATGATATAGCAGTTGGCCCTCAGGGGCTTGGTGTAGGGTTAGAGGCTTGATGACATGTGATTGATGGGATGCTTGATGACATGCTTGATGGAATGCTTGATGACATGCTTGATGACATGATTGATGGGATGCTTGATGGGATGCTTGATGGGACGCCGATAACATGATTGATGCTTGATGACATGATTGATGGAATGACTTGATGGGATGCTTGATGACATGATTGATGACATGCTTGATGACATGCTTGATGACAAGATTGATAGAAAGCTTGATGGGATGCTTGATGACATGATTGATGACATGCTTGATGGAATGCTTGATGACATGCTTGATGGAATGCTTGATAGAATGCTTGATGACATGCTTGATGGAATGCTTGATGACATGCTTGATGACATGCTTGATGGAATGCTTGATGACATGCTTGATGCCATGATTGATGGGATGCTTGATAGAATGCTTGATGACATGCTTGATGGAATGTTTTGATAGAATGCTTGATGACATGATTGATGACATGCTTGATGACATGCTTGATGACATTGTTTGATGACATGATTGATGGGATGCTTGATGGAATGCTTGATGACATTTGCTTGATGGAATGCTTGATGACATGATTGATGTGGATGCTTGATGACTTTAATTTGATGCTTGATGACATGCCTTGATGGAATGCTTGATGACATGCTTGATGGAATGCTTGATGACATGCTTGATGACATGATTGATGGGATGCTTGATGGAATGCTTGATCCCATCAAGCATGTCATCAAGCATCCCATCAATCACATGTCATCAAGCATGTCATCAAGCATGTCATCAAGCACCCCATTAAGCATTCTATCAAGCATGTCTCAAGCATCCCATCAATCATGTCATCAAGCATTCCCCATCAAGCATGTCATCAAGCATTTCATCAAGCATCCCATCAATCATGTCATCAAGCAGCATGTCATCAAGCATGTCATCAATCATGTCAAGCATTCATCAAGCATTCCATCAAGCATGATCAAGCATTCCATCAAGCATGTCATCAAGCATTCCATCAAGCATGTCATCAAGCATCCACATCAATCATGTCATCAAGCATGTCATCAAGCATTCCATCAAGCATGTCATCAAGCATTCCAATGAATCATGTCATCAAGCATGTCATCAAGACCTATCAAGCATGTCATCAAGACCCATCAAGCATGTCATCACATTCCATCAAGATACCAATACACTCCATCAAGAATATCATCAAGCATCCCATCACTCATGTCTCATCAAGCATCTCATCAATCAGTCACCTACCCCCCCCCAGGCAAACATTCGTTAGGACGAGGGGAGGGGGGGGTTGCAATTAAAATAATTATTATATTAATTATCAAAATATAATTTTAATTGTCTCTCAAACAAATCCAAGTCATCAGGCATACCATCCATCAGCCATCATCAAGCGTCTCATCAAGCATCCCATCAATATCCCATCAATCATGTC
>JAKCPI010017212.1:0-30133 GCA_023213315.1 Euborellia annulipes
TGCATGTGCAATCTTTTTGTAACGTACCAGCTTCCACAAATTTTGTATTAATTATTTATTAAAAATATAAATACTGTACAACGTTTCGATTGCTTATTCTGCAGCCGTTCTCAAGTACTGTGCACTTGCTCCGACTCAAGTCTGTCAAGTAGAACAAGAAGAACTGTCACAGTAAGTTTTGATAAATAATTAATATAAAAGTGTGGTCTATAATTAAAAATTCCCCTAATAATAATAATAATAATAATAATTCAAACCACAAAAGATAAACACAGAATCCGCAAATTCCCTTCGGCGCCACACGGCACAAGCATGTTTGTGCAAGAAACAACTTATGCCGAAAATTAACCTCAAACTCGGAAAGTTTTATTAAAGAATTTTTTTTTTTTTTTTTTAAATTTTTTTCCCCCCCCCCCCCCCCCCCTTTCCTTCGGCTCTATTTTTGGGGTAGGGGGGGGGGGGTATTTATTCGAAGATAACAAGACTCACTTGTATTAAACAGAGACACAATAAATATCAATATTTAAATTTTAAATAGATTAATATATACTAGGCGCGACGCCCCCGCGGGGGCTTCGCCCCCTGGACCCCCGCCAGCTGGCTCGGGCGAGCCTGCAGCGGACCCTCGTCTTTTCTTCTTCTTTTTTTTTGTTTGATATAGGAGGTAGGCACGCTTCCTACAACACCAAGCCGGGGCCCTTTTCTTTTTGATTATGAAAAGAAAATTATTATTATTCTATTCGAATTCAGTGTCGAATTCAGTGCCTGCTTGAGGATTTGTTTACATTCATGGAATACACAAATGAAATGAATACATAAATATTTCTCTCTACATTTCCTATGGGAGAAATCGTAACTTTAAGAATTAATAACTCAAAAAGTTAAAGGGATGAAAATAATTTTCCTGTAATCCAGAGCAGGTCCTCTTTATGCATATAAAATTTCATTTCGGAATTTCAGCGGGAAGTTGCCTAAATAGAGCGTGACAGACAGACGGACATTAGCGAATTATATTATATATAGATTAAATAAATATCAAATGTCAAGACATCTATAAAATGGAGGCTTGCGCAAATTTGCTTGTGCATGATTAAAAATCAATCGAGCATCAAGCGTCTTGCACAATTAAAATGCTTGTGCAAAATTCTCCTACAGACGCTACAGTTTGCTTGTACAAAAAGATTGCACCTGCATGCTTGTCAATTTGCAGTTACGTGTGCAGCCGCCTTTAGCGAGTTAAATTATAATAATAAACCTTTGGTTTGTAATTTGAAGATGCTTGGAAATAAATTCCTATTTAAATTCGTTTATTCATTCATCCCCTTAAATAATTGGAGAACAATTTGAAGATAATTATTCAAGAATATTCCTCTCCATTCATTCATTCATTCATTCATTCATTCTTTCCCAAACAACAGAATTTCTCACGCTTATTATTTTATTATTATTTGGTTGAAAAAAAAAAAAAATCATTTTCCATTCAGAGAGAAGAGGCTTGATTGATTCATCGGCGCCTTGAGGGTAGAAGACGCAAAAATACAACAAAAAAATAATAATAAGTATTTTTCTGTTTTAATTTCGTCTAATAACAAACTCATGACCAATTTGGAAAAAGAAAAAAAATTTTCTCACAAAATCAACACCGAATTATGGAGAAAATCCTTTGTTTGTTTTGCTTCCCTTCCATTTTACTTTCTCTTACCTCTATATATATGTTAATATATATAGAGAGAAAGTATTAGATTCATGTCAAAAATTCGATGTCGAGATTTTGATGGATATACTCGTTTTGAGGTCCCCTGAATTCAAAAAAGTGGTTTTCGCGACATGGTCTGTCTGTGTGTCTCTGTGTCTGTGAACAAAATATCTCAAGAACCAAAAGAGCTATGAGGTTGAAATTTTATATTTAAGTTAGGCACCCCCATGGCACGTGACACGAAGGTTTTGAACAAAATCGACCAAAGAGTACTAGTACTTTACTAATGCACTTTTTCAGTTTTTTTTTCAATTTTCTCAAAATTCGCTTCAACGATTTTGATTAAACTTCAAAAATCAATTATTTTTTAGAAGCTCTTTAAAATGTATATTCTCATTTTGCAATTAAAATCTTCTGAAGACCACTTTACTCTTGAATTTCATAGAAAAGATAGGATAAATGGTTGCTATGGTAACGAAATATAAATATTTTCCCATACTTATAAATTTTACATCTGAATTCACATGGTCCATACTGTAGGGAACTAAATATATGAAAAATCTGGTGTGACAAGCACAGTACAGAACTTTCTCTTGCCGAAGGTAAGTGTGCTGTGCGACCAGTCACACCAGATTTTTAATGTTTAAGTCCATTCATAGATGGCACGATAAAACAATGAACAAAAATTTGTTTTTCTCACCCTTTTGATAACAATTCAAAGATATTTCAAGTGACAAGATCATTTCAATATGTGACGTCATTATTTACCCAGAAGGGCATGTAAGGCCTACATAAATTAATATTATTAGTTACTTCAATTATTAATTCTAATAACTTTTACTCTCATTTCAAGGATGACCACCTCTCTCTTTCTTTTATAAATTAACATTTTATCAATAAAAAGAAAAATTAAGAAATTACGGATGCATCTCTTAAGAAATTTTACCTCGTTCAATGACGTCACTGCCTTTGACGTTAATGCACCAGCTAATTTTCCTCTAATGTCAAGAGCTATGTTTTGGGAGAGATTCATTTTCCGCATTTTCATTTTTGTTTGTGAGCGTGTGTCATATTCAGATCTTTTGTAAGGAACTGAAGAATTCAAAATTACACAGCCGTTTCTTATCTTTCCTGCCAGGCACTAGTATTATTAAATAAATTTATTAACGACCCGCTTAAGGGCACAAGTTCCCGGTGGCTAGGTACAAACAAACACAATACAAAAATAATAAACTAAAAAATAAATAAAAATACAGTTAGAGACAATATTAAGTCCCACCCATCTACTTGTGATTATTTCATTGTTTTCAAAAAAATATTATATATTTTTTAATGTAAACTTTCATGGTTCAAACCTAGAAAATTTCCAATAAAGATTTTCATTTTCTTTTGTAAAAACAATGAAATAATCATAAGTAGATGGGTGGGACTTAATATTGTCTTTCACTGTACAGAGAGCTCCACAATTAAGACTCCACCTGGGAGCTAGAGCCTTAAGTATATGGTATATATCTCTAGCTCCCAGGTGGAGACTTAATTGTGGCGCTCACTGTACCATCTATTGCAATTATATTGAGACTAAAGCTAGGTAGTTAGGCAGCCCAAATGGCACACGCTCACTAAACTTTTTTTTATTAAAATATTGAGATAATTTTTATTTTGCTATTTTGTAGTTATTCTTTGGTTAAAAAGGCTCGCTCGGCCTATTGTCTGCTTTGAAAAGGGTATTTTTAAAAAGTTGTACAGTGGGCGCCACTAGTGCCTGATCTACTCGAAAGTGGGTTGGCTTTGGCCTTAGTTTTATGAAATATTATCTTAAAAGTAGCTTTTCCTCTTCATTTGGATTAAAAAAATATGATTTATTTCTTTTAAAAATATTGGTTTGGTTGACTAAGCTCAAGTCTCTCGAGCAGATTCAGGCACTTGTGGCGCCCACTGTACATTATACCGATGGCTACCGGGAGACGTTCCACACGAAAATTCTTCGGGGTCCCCAATCCAAGGTTTAGCTGAGTGGGCTTAACCGCAAAGAATGTGGTCATTATTGCTCTTCTCCGTTGCAAGGCCAGGGGCATTTTTCATGTATAATACTCGTTCAAGAGGAGAGAGACTCGCAGAGGACTATAATCGCAAGTAGCCACAGACAAATCAATTCCAGATCCCACAAATCACCCCCCCCCCTCCCCCAACTTCTCCCTCTAATTATTAGGCCATTCAGATTTTCCAAAAACAAGATTCCCCCCTTCATCCTTTAGGCCTGTGAGTGACGGAGTTCTTTTAAATGGCACAGATATTGCAGGTGATGGTTTTGTCGTCACTCTGATGACAAATCAAGATAAGAAAAAAAAAATCCTTTTTTTCCATCATTATAAGGTTTCCCCCTTGTGAAAAAACACAAACCTCATTTAATATGAATAATCAATATTAGGAAATTTATCGGTTCCTATTTAAAGATCACAAATAAAAAAAAATGTAAAAAACCGGTGTGACTAATTGCTCATTCTGACGACATATTTTTACTTTCTCTTACCTACGTATTTATGATATATATATAGAGAGAAAGTATTGGATTCATGTCAAAAATTCGATGTCGAGATTTTGATGGAAATACACGTTTTGAGGTCCCCTGAATCCAAAAAAGTGGTTTTCGCGACATGGTCTGTCTGTCTGTCTGTCTGCGTTCAATATTAAGCATGAAGGAATTGAGCTACGAGGTTGAAATTTTAAATTTAAGTTAGGCACCTCCCTAGGGCGTGAAAATAAGCTTTTAATAAAAATCGGCCAAAAAATACTAGGACTTTACTGAAGCACTTTTTCAGTTTTTTTTTTCGAAATTCGCTCCAACGATTTTGATTAAAATTTAAAAATCGGGAAGATAGGAGAAATGGTTGCCATGGTAACAAAATACAAATATTTTCCCATATTTATAAATTTTACATCTTGAATACAAACGTACAGTGAGAGACTATATTAAGTCCCACCCATGCGTTTTCTACTTGTGATTATTTCATTGTTTTCTAGAAAATATTATATATTTTTTAAAGGAAACTTTCATGGTTCAAACCTAGAAAAATTTTCATTTTCTTTTTTAAAAACAATGAAATAATCACAAATAGAAAACGCATGGGTGGGACTTAATATTGACCCTCACTGTACCCTACTGACGGAAACTAAATATATCTCAACACAATTTCAATTCAAAAGAATACAATTGGCGAGTTATAATTATTTTATTAGTGTGCAGAGAGGGAATTTAAGAACTTAAGCCCACACAGTGTTTATTATAGAGTGTGGTTCGAAAGGCTAAATCAAAATGAAGATCAGACATATTTATACTAAATATTCTATTATGATTATTCATAATGATGACGATAACCCTTAAATAAAATTCCCTTGTGAGTAATTCAATTTCCTGACTTTTCGTTCTTTTTGTTTATTTTATGAATTAATTCTAAAGTAAACAAAAAGACAAATAAAATAACAACATCACGATTACTCACTCACTATTGTATATAACGTAATTTTTTCTTTATCAGCACAAGTGATAAGAAGTTGATTTGTTTTTTTAAGATATCAACTTCCGTTTTTTTTTTAATTTATGACGAAAGAAAGAAAAATTTAAAAATTAAAACTTTTTTTTTTTAAACATTCTCATTTTTTCTCATTCACACACATTCACACAGTCTTTTTGGCAATTTAGGCCATTTAAGACTTTTAACGATACTCATATGTTTAATATATTTTTAATATATCTATTGGGGATCCAGGCATTTCTATTTAAGCCATTTGGTATCCAAATGCCGATCGATGAATCGTGTTGAATGCAAACACGGTGTCGACATCGAGTTTGAATTCCTTTCTTTTGTATTTTTACTTTCTCTTACCTCTATATAAGTATGTTAATATATAGAGAGAGAAAGTATTGGTTTCATGTCAAAAATTCGATGTCGAGATTTTGACGGATATATACGTTTTGAGGTCCCCTGAGTCCAAAAAAGTGGTTTTCACAACATGGTCTGTCTGATTAGCCCTCGAAACGTTGACAGAAAAAAATTGTTATAAATTTATTCCTATGAGCAAAGCACCTAAAAGATAGGCAGCCAAAGTGTTTTTTTAACATAGGCTGATGCATACTTATTTTGTTAATAATTTCGTTAATATTCAACAGATTAAGGTGTGCGTCTCGAAAAACCGTTATTAGCCGATTCAGAAGCTGGTTACTCTAGACGGCAAGAGATGGCGTTTGTTTTCCGCATAGGAATACAAGGGATTTATTCCATTTCATTTGAAAGTTCCCAGCTAATTAATTAAGGGTAGAAAATTAATTATTTTTTAACACAATGATTACTAATTTAATTATCTATAAGATATAGAACGAATTTTTTTTAAAATATCTTTTATTTAATGCGATTAATCTAAAAAAAAAATTTGTTTTTTCGAAAATCAAAAAAAGGGCTTCTATAAGTTATAGATATTTTAAATAGCTTTAATTTTAAAAAAAATTGCGGTTGATAGCTTCAAAATTGTGGCCGCAACCTTTCAAAATCAGCATCTTAAGTAGACTATGTAGAAAAATAAAAGTAAAAGTAATTAAATTGAGGGTAGCCTACGGGCTTGGTCTAGTTGGTAGCGTGCCTACCTTCTATACCGAACGTCGCGGGTTCGGACCCCAGGCAGTCCGATGATTTTATTTAAGCTATTTGGATACCAAATGCCTGGACCCCCAATAGATATTATCGCATATATAACGGTAATCGTCAAAGTCTTAAATGGTCTAAGTTGCCGAAAAGACTGTGTGAGTGATAGTGTGAATGAGAAAAAAGTGTGAGTGTTAAAAAAAAAAAAAAAAAATTGAGGGTAGTTAAATTTTCCCTTAACTATCAATATTATAATACGTTCTTGGGAAGCAAAAGAATTTAAAATTAATAAATATTTTACTAATGTCGTAAGCTTCATGCCCTTGAAATAAAACTAGAGAGAGTAATTGTATATTAGGGATCTCTATGATAATATTTTAAATTGAAGTCAGTCACTTTATGCCCTGAGACTGAGATGAGACGAGGTCAGCTCAGCAATAGTTCAAATGAAGAGGCGGGCGGGGGGGGGAGGGGGAGGTGCGGGGGAGATAAATAAAAATAATAACGAATTAAAAAAATACTGAAAAAGTACATCAGTAAAGTACTAGTACTCTTTGGCCGATTTTGATTAAAAGCTTATTTTTCCGGTCCCGGGGGGTGTTTAACTTAAATATAAAATTTCAACCTCGTAGCTCAATTCCTTCATCCTTAAAATTGAACACACACCCACCCACCCACCCACACACCCCACACACCCACAGACAGACCATGTCGCGAAAACCACTTTTTTGGATTCAGGGGACCTCAAAACGTGAAGATCCATCAAAATCTCGACATCGAATTTTTGACATGAATCCAATACTTTCTCTCTATATATATATATTAACATATATATAGAGGTAAGAGAAAGTAATAAAAGTAAATGCCTGGACCCCCAATAGATATTATCGCATATATAACGGTAAACGTCAAAGTCTTAAATGGTCTAAGTTGCCGAAAAGACTGTGTGAGTGATAGTGTGAATGAGAAAAAAGTGTGAGTGTTAAAAAAAAAAAAAAAAATTGAGGGTAGTTAAATTTTCCCTTAACCATCAATATTATAATACGTTCTTAGGAAGCAAAAAGAATTTAAAATTAATAAATATTTTACTAATGTCGTAAGCTTCATGCCCTTGAAATAAAACTAGAGAGAGTTGACACGTACGAACATGTATTATGAACTCAAGCATCCTAACTCACCAATATAAATGTAAAAAATAATATAAATGCAATATGGAATCTACCGTTTTTTTGTTATTATTCATTTTATGTCAATCAGGATTATACTCGTATATCCAGGATATATTGCAAGTTGTTGAATATTCTCCTAACTTCATCTAAGGCATTGCAGATGTGGTGTTAATAAAACTATTTGTTTTCAAATTGAATGCAAATTGATATTAAATATTTATATGAATATTTTCAGTTGATATTACTTCTTGTTAAGTGAAAATAAAAGGTATATTTCTTTTTGAAATTATCTTTATTTGAGCCACACAGCTGGCAATTTGTCAAAAATAGTGTGTGAAGATTGGAACAATTGACTAATTGTTATGTGAAAACTAATAAATCTTGTTTATTTTTTTGAAAATTTTCAAATTTTAGCAAAAAAAATTAAATTCTTATATTTAAATGTATATTAATAATATTTATTTAAATTATGGGTGATAATATCAATTTTTATTTTTAATAATTTTTATAAGATGCCCTTAATGGAGTTGCAAACTTCACAAACAGAACTTGATTTGTTCCCCCGGAAGAGGGTTTCTGCATTACAAAAAAAGCCATTTAGCCCGGGGCTAACAAACTCACCCAGGATGAAGCAACCGGCCCTAAATGTTTATATTCCGAAATTTCTCTTATTTTCTGAGTTATTTTTAATTTCTCTTACTTCTATATTATATGTTAATAAATATAGAGAGAAGTATTGGATTCATGTCAAAAATTCGATGTTCGAGATTTTGATGGATATACACGTTTTGAGGTCCCCTGAGTCCAAAAACAAGGTTTTCGCGATATGGTCTGTCTGTCTGTCTGGGTTCAATTTTAAGCATGAAGGAATTGAGCTAGGACGTTGAAATTTTATATTTAAGTTACGGTCTCACCTGGGACGTGACACGAAGCTTTTGATCAAAATCCGCCAAAGATTACTAATACTTGACTGATGTAATTCTTCAGTTTTTTTAGATTTTCTCAAAATTCGCTCCAAAATTTTTTTAAAAATTCATAAATCAACTATTTTTTTAGATGCTCTTTAAAATGTATATTCTCGTTTTTCTCGAGTGTGGAAGTGGCTGTGATTAATATCTTAGAAGAATGGCAGGAGGCAGCAGCCAGGAAGGAGCGTCTCCAAAAACAATGAAACTCCCAGATATTCGCGACGTTTCGGTCGAAATTCATTTGAGGCAATCAGGAGTTGTCATCCTGATTGCCTGACTCCCCTCCTCGCAATCGTAGAGTTGCCTCGGGGCTATTGTGGTGAGATACAATATTCCAATCCAGTTCCTGCTTGAGGATTTGTTCACATTAAATAATTATTTTTATTTATGCAATTCAACAAATGTTTAAAGATATTCCTAATCTTTTTACTTTTTTTTTTTATTTTTTTTACAAATTTTTTTCATTATCAAAAATTAAAACAAATCGTTTCCTAAAAGAAGATATCGCCCCCTCCCCTCCACCCCACCTAAAATTCTCTCCTTGTTGGAATGAGCATAAAAATTAACATTACTCATTGTTCTTTGTGGTCAGCAAACTCCGCTCTTTGAGAATTTTGTCTTTAATTTGATGAGAAAATTTAGAGTATATTCAGCCAAAAGTTTAATTTACGTAAAGAGTGATAATTATTTGGATTCTGACTGCGGCTCATCAGAGTCTTCGAGGTAAAGAGTGATATTTTATTGTAGCTTATCTCAAGGCTTCCCAAACTGTGCGCCGCGGCGCCCTTGGCAACTGCGGCTGTTCTCTTAGGGTGCCGTGAAAATGTTCCTATCCAAAATATTCTATTAATAATATTATTACTTTAAAATATGTTACTCGAACCAACGTAAATTTGACCAGCATTTTACTTTTATGTATGTAAGCTTCGAAATGAAGAAAAACTAGTAATATAAGGTTACTAATAAAAAATATTTACATAAACTGGGGTACGAAACGTCGACAATCAAATAAAGAAAAATCTGATAGAAATTGATTTTATTTTTATCTGATTTTAATTTTCCTGACTCCCTCGGGGCTTGGTGTAGGGGTTAGCGTGCCATTTGGATACCACATGAGATTAGAAATGGGTCGCCCAGAAAAATTCAAATACAATATCACGAACTCTTGATCTTTGGCATCAGATCCCTGCTCTACTTCTGAGCCCGAGGCCATGGGCTATTTCCTCGCTTAAGGGTGTAAACCTTTATTTTTAAAATTCCAACGGGTAGCTGAAAGGGACAGACTCACATTAGTAAATTATTAGTAAATCTAAGAAAAAATAATAATAATTACATAGCACTGAAAAGTAAAAATTAAATATTTGTAATTTGTTTAACAGAACTTATTTATATTTTTTCTGTTTTCTATTCTTATTTTTTTGTTATTGAAAGCCCTAGAGGTTGAGGAAAGCTGCATTAAATAAATAAATAATCACTAAGGGCCGAACAAAAGTGAGTGCGAAAGAAAGAGAGAGAGAGAAGTGGAGTGGCTTCCAAAGAAAGAGAGAGATAGAAATCCAGTTTAATTTTTAATAGGCGAAAAAGAAAGAAAGAGGAGATGATGATAGTTTATATATATAATTTTTGCAACAAAAAAAAAAAAAAAAAGAATTATTTTGCATATTTAATAAAGAAATAGAGATTCTCTTTTTTTATTTGTATTAATTGTCTCTCACTCACTCTTAGACAGGGTATTTTGGCCTTTAAGGCCATTTAGACTTGGTGCATTGAAGTTGGTAGTCAATGAAATTAAAATAAAAAAAAACAGCTGACTAACCCTTAGAAAATGAAGCAAAGCCTCTACCTCTAGTCGTCACACTTTATAAGTTAGACCAGGGGTTCCTAAACTTTTTCGGTTTCCGGCGCCCAATTGAATTGGATACTAATCAATTGAAAAAAAAAAAACTAAACAAATAAAAAAAAAAATCTGGTGTGACTGGCTGCACAGCACACAACTTTCGATTACCGAAGATAAGAGAAAGTTGTGTTCTGTGATGACGCTATTTGACTTTATAAATTGACTATATCTTTTAAAATATTTATTAACAGACTTGTTTCTGCGGGCGTTCAACAGTCTTGTTTCTTGGGGGCCACTGGTTTTCAGTTGTTTCACAACGAGGACCTGGAATAAAAAAATATTTATAAATAATCTCCTAAATGAAATAATTATTAAATTTTTTAAAGTTAAGTGGGCCTATCCAGATATGTGATTCTCTGGAGATCAATTACCAAGTTGGAGTGGGGATCTCAAAAAGTTCATTGGAAAAAACTCTCAATGAATAAGCAGGAAATTTTTCTAAGTGACACAAGGGAGAAGTCATTTCTGTTTAGGGAGAGAAATTGTGTGATTAAATAAATAAATGGGCAAATAAGTGGGGGTAAGTGCTATAGACCTATTTATTAACCAACGAAGGGGGAGGGGGGGCCGCGAGGAGGCAGACGGACCCGATTAAAATACGGCAAAGCTCATCTTAAGAAAAATAATAATAAAATTATTTGAATGCCTTTTGTCATCTCTAGATGCGAGATATTTTAAAAAATTGATGAAAATTTAATATAAGTCATTAATTATAAAAATGCCCCTGGGTGTGGCATAGTAGGTAGCGTGCCTACCTCCTATGCCAAACGTCGCGGGTTCGGACCCCAGGCAGTCCGATGATTTTATTTAAGCCATTTGGATACCAGATGGCTTAAATAGAAATGCCTGAACCCACAATAGATATATATATATTACAACGGTTATCGTAAAAAGTCTTATATGGCCTGAGTTGCCGAAAAGACAGTGTGAATGTGTGTGTGAGTGTGAATGAGAAAAAAGTGTGAATGTTTAAAAAAAAAAAAAAAAAAAAAACTTCACGAGGATTTCCCTTAGAGCGCACAATACTTAAAAACCAATAAGTAGTCGAAACGTTGTAAAGTATTTTTAATAAATAATTAAAAAAAAAAAAAAAATTGGTCTATAATTAATAAAAACTGGAATAATATTAAAAATTCGATTTTTGAACAACTTCACCGCCCCCTAAAGAGAGGGAAAATAAATCCGGTGGAAATCCGTCTTTAAAACTTCTGGGTGCAAAGTCCCTGGAGAGCCTAAAAGACCGGAGGCCGCCGAGGAGAGCCGCCAAACCGGATCACAAGAATTCGAAATTTCCTCCTTGTTTGTGTTAGTGACTCCCCCCTCTCCCTTCTTGTAGTCGTGTGTATGTGAAAACTTTGATGTAGAACAAACAACAACATGGCCAATTGAAAATGAATTTATTCATATAGTGATTTAATATGATGAATGATCTGATTGCTTTCTATATTCAGTAATAAATAAATAGATTATTTGACGTCTTTCCAATCAATTGAGATTATGTCACGGAAAAATGTGACGTTATGGCTCGTAAATGTAGAGATGTAGAAAAAAAGCTTGATATAGCATTTGGAAGAGAATGTATTAAAAAACCATTATTGTCAGAATGAGTTTTGAAAATAAACAAAATTTTATTAGGGTATTGATATGAGCTTCCGTTTAAATTAATCAATAACTATAATTTTAGTAATCTGTGCCTGGGGGGCCCCGGCTTCGCTTCCCGTCGAGAGAATTGGCTATTGGCTACCAATCAATTGAAATAAATAGGATGGGGTCTAAATGGCCTTAGATGCCGAAAAGGACCTTAAAAATAATGATTTGAAAGGAGATTCCGAAGTATTGTGGAGACCAACTTCTTAAAGATTGAAACTACCAGTATTTACAGATAAATAATGATTTTAGTAAAAGAAAATTTCTCCTGATGAATGCTGAATCGAACCTTATATGGATTATTATTATTATAAGGAAGTGACTATTTGCACATATTGTTAAATTTGAGATTTTTTTTAAGCCACATACGGTACAAAATAGTTAGAAATTCAGTGAAAATTTAAAAATAAAACCATTAATAAGAAAACCAAGGCATCCAAAAACAAAAATAAAGAAAAATTAAATTTATACTATTATACAACTATAAATTTAACAAATATATAAATCTTTCACAGCCGAAAGGGAAAAATTTAAAAGTAAGTATAATTGATACCCTTCGGCAAGAGAAAGCTGTGTACTGTGCTTGTCACACCAGATTTTTTGTGTTGAGATATATTTAGTTTCCGACAGTAGGGTACATTTGAATTCGCGATGTAAAATTTATAAGTTTGTGAAAATATTTATATTTTGTTACCCAGGGCCGGATCTAGGGGGAGGGGGGGGGGGCAGTGGGTGCATGTGCGGCAGATATCAAGGAGCGGCAAAAAGATAAAATAATATGAATTTTGTATAGAAAACTTTAAAGAGGGAGCAGGAGCCTTGATATTGCGGATATGGAGTCACTTCAAAAATTAAAAAGAGAAATATGAATAAGAGAGAAAAAAAAAAAGAGTGATTGAGAAGGTTGTTAATGGGGATAATTATCAGGCCAATTTATTTAGATAAGTCAACGTTTCAGATTACTAACAACTCCCCGCATAGTCCTGAAGAAGGAGTCATTAGTACTGCGAAACGTTGTCTTATCTAGGCCTAAATAAATTGGCCTGATAATTATCTCCAAGTTTAATTATTAACAACCTTGCCAATCATATTATTTACTCGGCTATTTTCCAACTTCAACCTTTTTTACTTTCCCTTACCCCTCTATATACGGTATATGTATATATATATAGAGAGGGGAAAGTATTGGATTCATGTCAAAAATTCGATGTCGAGATTTTGATGGATATACACGTTTTGAGGTCCCCTGAATCCAAAAAGTGATTTTCGCGACATGGTCTGTCTGTCCGTCTGTCTCTCTGTGTGTGTGTGTGAACAAAATATCTCAAGAACGAAAAGAGCTAGCAAGTTGAAATTTTATATTTAAGTTAGGCGTCCCCCCTGGGACGTGACATGAAGCTTTTGAACAAAATTGACCAAAGAGTACTAGTACTTTACTGATGCACATTTTCAGTTTTTTTCGATTTTCTCTAAATTTGCTCCAATGATTTTTTTTTTAATTCAAAAATCAATTATTTTTTAGATTCTCAATAAAATGAATAATCTCATTTTGACATTGACATCTACTGAAGACCACTTTACACTTTTTTTAGAAAAAAAAAACATTCACACTTTTTTACTCATTCACACTCACACTCACACCACATTCACACAGTCTTTTCGGCAACTTAGGCGATTTAAGACTTTGACGATAACCGTTGTAATTAATATACATATTGTGGGTTCAGGCATTTCTATTTAAGCCATCTGGTATCCAAATGGCTTAAATAAAATCATCGGACTGCCTGGGTCCGAACCCGCAACGTTTGGTATAGGAGGTAGGCACTCTACCTACTACGCCACACCCGGGGGCTTTCCCATACTTATAAATTTTACATTTTGAATTCAAATGTACCCTACTGTCGGTGCCTAAATATATTTCGACACGAAAAAATCGGGTGTGACAAGCACAGAACACAACTTTCGATTACCGAATCGCCAGTCACACCAGTATTTTTTTTTTTTAATTTTTCCTCTTGACTGCTCGAGGCCATTTAGGGGTTAATAGTATAACAACCAAAGGACGTAGAGGCAGTCTGATGATATTGAAAACCAATTAGAATAAATAAATATGTCTGAATAATTTCATCTCTCTTGATACCAAAAAAGAAAAATGTATAAAATTGTAATTGTTTAATTTTATGTATGTTGATAAGGGTAGTGTGATAGAAAAGAGAGGGAGATGTTCCAGGACTAGGCCAACAGCCATCGGAGATGGGATGCTCCGAGGGACATTGACCCTCAAGAAGTAGTGGAGAGAGAGAGAGAGAGAGAGAACATCAGCCGCGACCCGCGGTTCAGTTCGGGGACACCCGCTGCCCCTCCTTCTTCTCCCTCCCCCTCTCTCTCTCTCTCTCTCTCTCTCTTTCACCCTCCTATTTTTTTTTTATTTATCTAATAGTATAATATAAATCACCTAAAATATATACATCCCCTCCCTGAAATTTGATATAATTATCTAAGTGGGTGCTATTTCTCTCCTTGAACGACGATTATCCATGTAATAAAAAATTGATCAACGTATGCCTGGGGTGACCACAAGCGTTGCAGTTAAGCAATGCTAAGCGCGGCTAAATCTCGGGTTGGTGAACCAGAAGAATCTGAGTGTGGAACGTCCCCCTGTAGCCAATCGGTATAATGTAGAGTGAGGGACAATATTAAGTCCCATTGCATTTTCTACTTATGATAATTTTATTGTTTTTAAAAAATATATATATTTTTTAATCGAAACTTTCATGGTTCAAACGTAAAAAATTTTCAATAAAGATTTTTATTTTCTTTTATAAAAACAATGAAATAATCACAAGTAGAAAACGCATGGGCGGGACTTAATATTGACCCTCACTATACCATCTATTGCAAAAGTATTGAGACTAAAGCCCGTTAGTTAGGCAGCCCAAATGGCAGCTTGTCTGTGTGAGAAATACCTTTTTCAAAGAAGACTCTAGGCTGAATGACGCTTTTTAACAAAAGAATAACCATACAAATTGGTCTTTTTAATATAAATTTCAAGATATAGTATTTGTGTCGACACATGGCACTACATTAGAATACAAGATGTAAAATATAAAATCTGGTGTGACTGGCGCACAGCACACAACTTTCTCTTACCTTCGGTAATCTAATGTTGTGTACTGCGCTTGTCACACCTGATTGTTTGTGTAGACATGTATTTAGTTCCCGACAGTACGGTACATTCTATTTTCAAGATGTAAAATTTATAAGTATGAGAAAATATTTATATTTTGTAACTATGGCAACCATTTCTCCTATCTTTTCTATGGAGTACAAGAGTAAAGTGGTCTTCAGAAGATTTCAATGACAAAATGAGAATATACATTTTAAAGAGAATCTAAAAAATAATTGATTTTTTAATTAAAAAAAAAAAATCGTTGAAGCGAATTTTGAGAAAATCGAAAAAACTGAAAAAGTGTATCAGTTTACTTTAGTAGTACTTTACTAGTACAATTTGGCCGATTTTGATTAAAAGCTTCATGTCATGTCCCATGGGGGTGTCTAACTTAAATATACAATTTCAACCTCCGAGCTCTTTTCGTTCTTGAGATATTTTGTTCACAGACAGACAGACAGACCATGTGGCGAAAACCACTTTTTTGGATTCAGGGGACCTCAAAACGTGTATTTCCAACAAAATCTTTTTGATATAATATAAGCTCTCTTTATACTAACATACAGTATATAGTTAAACAAAAGTAAAGATCATTTCTGATCATTTTCACTGTATTAAAGCTACAGAGTACAGCTAGAGCCAAACAAACAACAAAATTTTTGGTGCCAGAATTGAATTAAAAAGAAGCCACCAAATGATAGTCCCTTAGTAAAGGCAAATAAAATTTTTTGAACGATTACAACACTTCCCCTCTCTAACCGATCGATCATTTGGTCCATAGAATCAAAACAATTTCTTTTTCTGCATTTTTCCTCTTAAACATTCAGGCATTCTTCTTCTTCATGAAAAAGAAAAAAAGTTTTCGTGTTTATGAATATAATAAGCCTTATTACGTCTAGACCAGAGGAAATTTATTCTTTTGAAACTTTATTTATTTCTCTTGTATGTTAGTCACATCAGATTTTTTTTTATTAATTAGAATTAAAAAAAAAAAAAAAATACTAAAGAAACGTAGAATAGAGGAAAATATTAACAATTTCATGTTTTTTGCTTTCCTCTAGCTCGATGAAATTAAATTCAATCCATTTGGTTCAGAGGTTCTTTTAGAATTTTTTATGATTTCACCCAATCTTCTTCCCTGCTGCATTTATTTAGATAAGATTATATACAATTAATCTATATATATATAATTCGCTAATGTCCGTCTGTCTGTCAAGCTCTATTTAGGCAACTTCCGGTTGCAATTTTGAAATGAAATTTTTTATGCATAAAGAGGACCTTCTCGGGATTACAGGAAATTTATTTTTATCCAAAAATTCTTATAACTTTTTGAGTTATTAATTCTTAAATTTACGAAATGTATAGAGAAATATTTATGTATTCTATTCATTTGTGTATTTCATGAACGTAAACAAATCCTCAAGCAGGCACTGGATTGGAATGGAATAATAACAATTTTCTTTTCATAATTAAGAAGGCCCCCGGGCTTGGAGTAGTTGGTAGCGTGCCTACCTCCTATACCAAACATCGCGGGTTCGGACCCAGGCAGTCCGATAATTTTATTTAAGTCATTTGGATACCAGATGGCTTAAATAGAAATGCCTGAACCCCCAATAGATATATTACTTACAACGGATATCGTTTAAAGTCTTAAATGGCCTGAGTTGCCGAAAAGACTGTGTGAATGTGAGTGTAAATGAGAAAAAAAGTGTGAATGTTTAATAAAAAAAAAAAAAAAAAAAATCACCATATTTTATCGACAAGAGAAGGTGAATAATGACGTCATTTATTTACTAATGAAGGAAGTATGAACGCAAAGAAAAAAAATCTCTGAATGCATTACCAATCAGCTGGAGACGTTTCGATCTATTTATTATGACCGAAACGTCTCCAGGTGATTTGTAAAGAATTCAGAGAATTTTTTCTTGGCTGCCTCTGCCTTCACACTTCCCTCACTAAACATCTACAGCCACAACTTGCACCTCAATCTTTATTAATTTTGCACATTAGGTGGCGTTCACACTTAGCGTCGCACTAGTGTGAACGCCGCCTTATAGAGCAGGGTATTTAAATAATTTTATAGCGTATATCAAGCCTTCTTGTTTAGCCTATATGACCTGTCTATATGTGACGAGGGCATTATTTTTTTCAAAGCAACCTTTTTTAGAATTTTTCCCCTTTATTTGTTTTGATTTTTTGCGCAAACGATCTCTGCAAGATAAGGGGAAACGTGGCGGCGGATTTAGTCGACGCCAAGAGCCCCAGGGGCGGAAAGGGCTAAATGAAGTCCTTCAAGGCTCCTCTCTATCACTCCCTGATTGACACTCATCTATCTCATGACGCCACATGTCCATTTTTCTGAAAAAACAGCAAATGGCGTCACAACAGGTAATAACAGAAACATGTAGAAAGTTCTGGATGGTTCTCAAAGTTGTTTATCGTATGTATAAATGGGTTACAGGTATTGGATGGAGTGGTTATATTCCTGTAATCATTATAGATTTTCCTCTACCCTAATTAGGTTTTACGTCAAACCGAGTGCACGTCGCCAAAATCGAATTGGAATCAGGCTTTTAGGTGAACATTTGTCACGGTCTCAAGCCTAAGTGAAAAGGGTAAATAAAATTCAGAAAATACAGAACGTGGTCTGCCTGTCCGAGGCAGATCGCCGACAGGCTATATAAACGTTCATACATAAATAATAAAATTAATAAAATTCAGTTAATCAAAAGAGCCTAATTCCCCCCCCCCCCGGGGGAGGGGGGTTCCATAAAAACCCCACAAACGCTCTCTGGGTTCCAATAATTAATCTTTCAAAATAAAATTCATTGGTGAGTTTTTACATAGCAAAAACTTTCATGTTTCTAGTTAATATATCTAAAACAAAAAATGTCAATATCGATAATCTTTAAAAGCCAAGGGGCGCGGGTTCGGGTCCCAGGTAGTCCAATGAATATTTATTTAAATGATTTGAATTCCAAACGAAATAAATAAATATATTTCGTAATTATCTTTTGAGGAGATGATAGACAGGCAACCAACAAAAAAAAAATAATTTTTTTCTCTGTTGACGTTTCGAACACAAATCGCGCTCATCATCAGGACAGAAAGAAAAGTTATATTCCCAGAAGGAAAATGATTTTCACGCTCTCGGGAGGTTGTAACTTAATTATAAAATTTCAGCCTCAAAGCTCAATTCCTCCATGCTTTAAATTGATCACAGCACACACACACACACACACACACACACACAGAGACCATGTTGCGAAAACCACTTTTATGGATTCAGAGAACCTCAAAACGTGTATATCCGTCAAAATCACGAACTCGAATTTTTGACATGAATCCAATACTTTCTCTCTCTATATATTAACATATATAGAGGTAAGAGAAAATAAAAAGTATTTGAAATACAAACTACAAAATATAAATGTGTTTCAAATTCTGTATTTCAATTACAGTATTTGAAATAATCCCGGGCCTTGACAAAAGGGACTCGTGGCTCAGAGAGAAGACAGCTGAGTCCTGGGATCTCTTCCTGAAGGACTCCCTTTTTGAAAGATCTCTACAGAGAATTTTCACGTATTTTAAACGTAAAACTTTCTATTTCAGATAAATAAATAAAAAGGTTAATGAAACTTTATAAGATAAAGAAACTATCAAAAAAAAACTTGTTTGTTGTTTTCCGGTTTCTTATCGCAGTGACTTTTTTAAAGATATAATTACAAATGACAGTCGATATCAGATTTGTTTCTACAAAAGCTACTTGTTTAATTGAAAATTACGATTTGATTAATACAGAAGTTAAACATTTCTGGCAATTCGAGTATTATTTTTTTTTTGTTAAATTTTGTATGTGGAATGCTTAATTTAAATCTTTTTAACTGCACCTAAAAATATTCTAAAATTACAGGGAAAGGGCCTGGACCCCTTCAGAAAAAAAAAATTTCAAGAAAATGATTTTTTTTATTAAAATTTGAAGGTTGGAGCGCTGGAGATATAGCGCCCCCCCCCCCTGTCTGCGGCCCTGCCTCTAATCTTTAGAGGGATTTCTTTGATTATATTTCGTTTCATACAAGTTATAGGATAAGAGGAGCTTGACAGGAGTGACGTCATTTCAGCTTTTGCTTTGTTATCTTTATTATAATTATTAGGCCTATTATCATATGAAAAAAATTCTAGCACGCTTCAAAAAAAGCTCCATCCAGATTATAATAAAAAAGAGCAAATATTTTTTAAAAGGCGCTACCTTAACTTTTTATATCCAACAGCCAAGAATAAACAAAAAAAAACTAAATTTTACAAAAGATCAAATGCTGACCCCACTAAAATGCTTAAAATATAATTAAATTTTAAACTATTAACTTAATTAAAGATTAATTAAAAAAATAGATGCATTCAAAAAGCATTTCTATCATAAAATGGTGTCTTATTTTATTTTAAAATTGATTTAATTTTAAAACAACTCAACCAATATTACAAATCAATAATTAAATAAATAATTTACAATATAAATTTGTATTAACTAGCAGTACGTATTATTAACTGGAGAATAAAAATCAATATCAAAATACAGAGAAAAAAACATCTTCAAGGCATTTTTGACAAAATACTTTGAATTCAGGCGAAAACCCTTGAGATAGGCAAAATAAAATTTAAATTTGTTATCTCAAAATAAGTTTAGGATTGAAATATACGAAAATTCCTAATCATAAAACAATTATTAGAATCAGGGCTGGATTTTGAGGGGCGCCGAATTAAAAACTAAAATATTTTTTTAGAATTTATAAATTAAAATTGAGCAAAATGTTTGTATTATTTTTTAAATAAATATATTTTTTGCATTCGATTAAAATTTTCCTTTTTTTTTTGCTGTTTTTTTTTTTTGTAGTAGATTTGTATATTGTTGTTTAAAGTTTGTTTTGCCCGGAGCGCTCAAAATCCTAGAACCGGCTCTAATTAGAATTAGAATTTGACAGCTTATTAGTCCTGATGAAGTGAGCGCTGAATCACTAAACGTTAACGAATAATAAAGATTATAAAATAAATTTACAAGAAATATCTTGTAATTGTAGAATCACATCTGATGAGGACAAATGAGTGCTGAAATGCTCATCAAACGTTAACTATTAATTTCAATAAATTCTGTGAAACAAATAACCTAGTGTTTTTAATTCACATGTATTCTTAATTTTCTTAATGCATATTTCAACTAGAGCCTACCTACGGTTTATGGTTTAATCATGGGGGGGGGGCATCAGCCTCCCCAAGGGCTCCTATCTTTTTACTTTCTCTTACCTCTTATATATGCTGATATATAGGATTCATGTCAAAAATTCGATGTCGAGATTTTGATGGATTTACACGTTTTGAGATCCCCTGAATCCAAAAAAGTGCTTTTCGCGATATGGTCTGTCTGTCTGTGAACAAAATATCTCAAGAACAAAAAGGGCTAGGACGAGACACGAAGCTTTTGAACAAAATCGATCAAAGAGTATAGAACTTTACTGATGTAGTTTTTCAGTTTTTTTCGATTTTCTCAAAATTCACTCCAATGTTTTGATTAAAATTCAAAAATCAATTATTTTTTAGATGCTCTTTAAAATGTATATTCTTATTTTGCTCTCAAAATTGTTTGAAGGCCACTTTACTCTTGTACTCCATAGAAAAGATAAGAGAAATGGTTGCCATGGTAACAAAATATAAATATTAACCCACACTTATAAATTTTACATCTTGAATTCTAATAAATGTATATCGGTGGAAACTAAATATATGTCGACACAAAAAATCTGGCGTGACACAACTTTCTCTTGACGAAGGGTAAGAGCCACACCAGATTTTTTTAAATTTTATATTATTTTAAAATAAAATTTTTCAAAATATATCTACGAGTAGCTATATAAACTGAAAGAAAAAAAAAAGTTTGAACCTCTCCCCCCCTCCAAGAAAAATTTGAAATGACGCTACTGGGTTTAATTTTAATTTAAAGAAAAATCTAAAACTGACAAATTTTAAAATAAATATTCTAATTTAAAATCACTTAAATTATCAGACTATTATCTAATCTCCTAATTTCATTTACTGATAAAAATAAAAATTCTTAATTTATTTATAAATATTTAGTGAAAAGATAAATTTTACTTTGTCAAAAATGCAACCCTCGTCCAGATCTTTTTTTTTTTTATTTTTATAGCCACCTATCTGTCATGTCACAATGTCCTTGACATTCTTACCTATATATAAAATAAATAAGAAAAAAAAAATGATAATGAACAGGAATGAGATATATAGAGGGTGTTCGGTTAACTTATCATTAAAAAATCCAAAATAAATAAATAAATAAGATTTAATAACAAATTTTATTTTTCACAAAAAAAAAAACATGCCATTTCACAGAAATAGCAAAAGTCACTAGCCGATATTATATATATAGCGTGTATATATATATAAAATTACAAAAAAACAAGATATAGGATATATTGTTTGACATTATAAAAAAATGGTATTATTACAAAAAAAAAATTGGAGGGAAAAAAAAACAGTGGCAGTGGTATTATGGTAATTGTTGTTTAAATATAGTATAATAAAAAAAATAATATAATAAAATATAATAAAATATAATAATCTCGAAATGGCAGTTGAAAAAAAAATTGGGGTTAATTTTGATTTTTGTTTTTTTTTTTGTTTTAGGGTTGTTGTTGTTGTTGTTGGTGGTGGATACCGAAATAAACTGCTGACTAGGCTGATGATTTCTTACTTTGATTTAAAAAAAAAACACAATACACTAAATAACACTTTTTTTTTTTTTTTTGAAACACGCTTTTTATAAAACACACACACGGTGTCCCGGATGATGTCGATGCCGATGATGAGATGATGATGATGATGAAGACGAGGAGGAGGCGAAGGACATCATTTCACCACGATGTTTACCGGCCGGCGTGTAGCGCGTGAACTGCCTAGGTCGTTGGCTTATTTCAGATAGAGAGAGAGAGAGAGAGAGAGTGAGGAGAGACTTTGAAAGAGAGTGAGAGAGAGAGAGAGAGCTCTCGCGTGCACTTCCGCGCACGCACACAAATATCACACACACACACACACATGTACATACATACTTCATCATCATCAATAATAATAATAACAACACACACACAGTAGTTGAATTGTTTTTGTTTTAACAAATATATAAAATATAATAATATAATAATAATATAATAAATAAATTAGTAAGGAGTTTTTTTTTTTTTTTTTTGTGTGTGTGTGTGTCATGTATCTGGTGGGGTAATCACGTGGGCGGCGTTAGAATGGCCGGAGGATCCGTGACATGGCGAGGTACATAAAATCCGCCGTTGTTGTTGTTGTTGTTGTCGCACTGTTGTTCTCCGTTGTTGTTGTCCATTTCTTCTTCTTCTTTTTACGTTTTTTTTGATTATTATTATTTGAATTGTTGTGACTACGGAAGGCGACCAACCGGCGACTTAACAACGCCGATATCATTTAGTACAACCCGGTCGGGTCTAATGTCTTCACGTCCATTGTTGATGAAGATATTAATGACGACAACGACGACGAACAATTCAATAAAGTCCGGTGGGATCAAGAGTTTTGATATCCATGGTATGTTGTTAAAATGCGTGCGAGAGAATTAAAGAGAGAGAGATGTATAGAGATAGAACACACTAAATACGATGTTATAGAGCAAAGAGTTTGCGCCAAGACTGAGCGCTCTGTGTTGCGCCTTGGACTTATAACACGCGCCTGGGCGGTGCTTGTTTAGCGCATGCGCACCAATTTACTCGCCACTGATTGGTTCTATGTGTGTGTGTGGTGGTGGGGAGAATTTTCAGTTTCAACTGTCCTTGTTGCACTCATGCGGAAGTAGGGGGGACCCACCCCCGGCGACGATCAAAAAACGAGGTCGCCTTCCCCTCTCCTCTTTACTACTTTGCTCCCCTCTCGGACACCCGGAAATCGCGGGCTGCTTTAAGGGTGGTCGAATTTTTATAGGGATGTAGGCCATCTAGCATCAGGGAGAAGAATTTTTATTATAAAAAATTTTATCCTTTTTTTTCATTAGACTTCCATTTTAGACGATGCATGTACGCTAAAACGCCCAGGACCAAGTGTCAAATTCATTCACCAATAAAAAAACATATTGAAAACAATGGTACAGTGAGCGCCACAATTAAGTTCCCACCTGATACCTAGAGTCTTAAGTATATGATGTATAGGGAAATAATTTTAATGACCGAAAAGGTAAAACGTAAAATCTGGTACAGATGATTTTATTTTACCTTTTCAAAATTTCAAAAATTTAAAATTATTTCACCATTTACTTAAGGGGGTTCAGGAGCGACGTCTAAACGTACTTTAAAAAAAAACTAGACTATTATAAGGAATTTTTCTATGCGGTTTTTTTTAAATGAATTAAATTCATAAGAGATTATTGGGACATCGAGCTATAATTTTTTTAATGACTTATTAAAAAATTATCGTAATTAATGTTTTTGTTATCAACCAAATACAAAAAAACAATCTGTTCCAATAATTTTTGATTTTTTTTAAATTTAAAAATGAATTTATTGTTATTATTAATCACATATTAATTTAAAAAATTTTAAAATAAGTCAAATTAGTTCAGCATTCTTGCAATAGATGGCAGGCTAGTCTAACAGACGATTTGATTAATTATTTTTCATAATCGGTAATCGATGATTTTTTCCATAATCGAACACCCCTAAACCAGAGCCCGGAGCTTCAATACAAAAAGAGAGATACATATGCTCTTAAATGGGCGGGTATTGAATTTAACTTTGCAAACTTCAAAAAAACACGTTTTGATTCCTGTCACTATTGAAATACGTCTGTATTTTAGAAAATGAGCTTATTAATATAAGGGGGTTGGGAAAATAGGGAGAAAAATAATTTTTTTTAAATAATCGATGGATGAAGGCCGTCTAATTTACAGCAAGGTGAAGAAAGTAGACTTTATTCGGCCCAAAATTATTTATTTCCTATGTCAACGTTTCTGGGACTATACGTCAACCATCCTCAGGACAAAGGTCGCAAAAATCTTTCGTGGCCCCTGAGATAAATAGAACAATTATTTTGTTGTTTGAATTGATGGCTTTATTTCAGGCTTCAGCTCACGTTGGCATAGGAATAAATAATTTTGGGCCGAATAAAGTCCATTTTCTTCACCTTGCTGTAATTTTTTAAAATTAACTTTCACTTTTGCGGCTACTGAGGCCATTAGGGTTTCATATTTTATAAAATCGGAGGACGTTCCACACGCTTGTTTTCGAGCGCCACCTTGTGTAACTTTATGCAGACATTTCGGCCGGCTTGACGTCTATCAGCATCCAGCATTCACTTCAAAACCCTCAACAAGCAGTGTTCAAACCCTTGATGTGTCGCCCAGGTGAAAAATATGTGGAAGGCCCACCGAACTTTTTTTTTTTGGCATCACCAGTTTATTTATTTCAAATAATTGGTAGGCAATTAAATTGAAACAAATTCTCGGGATACGAACCCTAGACCTCTAGTTCCAGAAGCAATTTCACTTGTTAGTTGTAAATTTATGGCTATAGTAGAAATAATCCCAGAACCTTCTAAATTTTAAGTAGAAATGAACTTTTATGTAGCTAGTCATCGCATTCTGTGTATATAACTAACGTATATTTATTATATAAGTGTTTGGTTCAACAATGTATAAAATTCACTATTGCACTTCATAATTATTTTTCGCCAGCTCTGAAGATGGATCAAACACGGAACCGAAACGCCAGCGTGCGGATTTAATAAATAAAGGGAAAAAAAACCTTTCTTATTAATATAATATCACAGCTATAAATTGCGGTTTGTAAAAATAGTAATGTTAGTGGAATATTGTTCCTGTGGAAAGGGACATTTATTGCTTCAATTTGGAGGAACCTTTGTTCTTGTCATGCCCCATCTAAGCCTCCAGAGCCTAAGAATTCCTGACTGGGCTCATTTTCATCACATAAGAAAACCGATGGTGGGTGCTTAAAGTTAACGCCTTCTGTCCTGAGGATTTACTCTACCTGAACTCCAAAATTGCAACAAAAACAGCCAGAGTGTTAAATTCCGCCTTTTTGCTTATGTACTTTCATTTCGATTGTTCTCTCTCTATAGGGAACATAAAACATAATTCCTCCCTAAACAAATGTACATGTTTTACGTTTTTATTCGGTCAATGACCTCTTCACTCTCTTTATCTTATCATTTGGCAAATATTAAATAACTATTATTATGAAAGTAAAAAAAAAAAAAATTATTTTTAACTCTCTAGCACCTGGAAGTTCGGGAAGACCGAGTTCATTGTGGTTAAGAACGTCAAGCTCTGGATAGGTAGCTTCCGAGAAAAAAGAGAAGCTGAGATGTAAAAATGGAAAAAAAAAACCTCTTCCATTCATCTCACTTAAAAAGAAGAGGTCACTTACACTTATTGGCAACTCGGAATGCTTCTTGCTAAGTATTCAATTATCGATAGCTTTTAGAATTAGTATTATTACTAGCCGGGGGCTTCGCCCCCTGGACCCCCTCCAGCTGGCTCGGGCCCGCCTGCGGCGGACTCTCGCCTTTTCTTCTTTGTAATTATAAAAAGAAAAATTGTTTTGTTTTTAAAAAACATTCACACTTTTTTCTCATTCACACTCACACTCACACACACATTCGCACTGTCTTTTCGGCAGCTCAGGCCATTTAAGACTTTAGACGATAACCGTTATTTATGAATTTATATATATTAGGGTCCAGGCATTTTTATTTAAGCCATCTGGTATCCAAATGGCTTAAATAAAACCCCGGACCCCCTGGGCCAGACCCCGCCGACTGGTGGAGAAGAGGGGGGGCCGCCCCCCCCCACCCCCCGGGGGCCCTCATAAAGAAAATTATTATTTTTTATTCCATTCCAATTCAGTGCCTGCTTGAGGATTTGTTTACATTCATGGAATACACAAATGAAAAGAATACATAAATATTTCTTTATACATTTCCTATGGGAGAAATCGTAACTTTAAGAATTTTTTTTTTCAAGTTCTTTTCGGCATCTAAGGCCATTTAGAGCCCATCCCTATTTATTTCAAATGATTTGTAGTCATCAAATCAAATGAAATAAATTTTTCTCGCTTGGGACGGTGCGAGAAGCTAATGTCTTCTCACTGAGCCACGGCTCCCGGGCTAAACTTTAAGAATTAATAACTCAAAAGTTGCCCCCGGGTTTGGCGTAGTAAGTAGCGCGCCTACCTCCTATACCAAACGTCGCGGGTTCGGACCCAGGCAGTCCGATGATTTTATTTAAGCCATTTGGATACCAGATGGCTTAAATAGAAATGCCTGACCCCACAATAGATATATTCTCTACAACGGTTATCGTCAAAGTCTTATATGGCCTAAGTTGCCGAAAAGACTGTATGAATGTGTGTGTGAGTGTGAGTGTGAATGAGAAAAAAGTGTGAATGTTTAAAAAAAAAAAAAAAAAAACTCAAAAAGTTATACGAATTTCGGGATGAAAATAATTTTCCTGTAATCCCGAGAAGGTCCTCTTTATGCATATAAAATTTCATTTAAAATTCCAACGGGAAGTTGCCTAAATAGAGCGTGACAGACAGACAGACGGACATTAGCGAATTATATATAGATATATAGATAAATAATAAATGTAAATGGCCTCAGATGCTTAAAGGGATTTTAAAAAAAATATTATTTTATTGTCCCTATTTAAAATGCTCGTACCCAGCAGGTCCCCGGGAGGCACCCTCACTTAGGCCACCCCTTTGTCTCTGTTACTGGAAGTGAGATTATCTCGCTCTCTTTCCTACCGACATCGGTGATGTTGAAATATTTGCAAAAAGCCGGAGTTGTATTGACAAAAAAAAAAATTCTTCATCTTAGGCCTAATCTCTGAGCTTTTTTTTTTGTTTTGCCGCCGGTTGCATAAGGCCCTTAGACTTATGATGCCCAATGGTCACACACAACGAGGTAGAGAGTGAAAGAACTCATGAAAGGAGATTTGAGCAGGTGTTTGTTGAGGTTATTTTGGAATGATTGCAGATTGTCTGTTGGAAAATAGTGGCACTGTGCTAGAGGCCTGACTGAGGCTCGCTTTCCGTCTCAAGCGATATTTATTTCAATCAATTGGCTACCAATCAATTGAAATTACTATAAAAGAGACGGTGTCTAAATGGCCTTTGATGCCGAAAAAGAACTTGAATAAAAATCTGGTGTGACTGATCGCACAGCACACAACTTTCGATTACCGAAGGTGTGTGTGCTTGTCACACCAGATTTTTTGGTGTCAAGATATATTTAGTTTCTCATAGCGCCTTAGTTCCCGCCGATATATTAAAATTCAAGATATTTTTTTTTATTGAAAAAACATTCACACTTTTTTCTCATTCACACTCACATTCACACACACACATACTCACAATCTTTTCGGCAACTTAGGTCATTTAAGACTTTAAACGATACTCGTATTATAATATATAATATTTATTTGGGGCCCAGGCATTCTTATTTAAGCCATCTAGTATCCAAATGGCTTAAATAAAATCATCGGACTGCCTGGGGCAGCCGAACCCGCGAGGTTTGGTATACCAGGTTAGCACGCTAACCTCTACACCAAGCCCTGAGGGCAAAATTCAAGATATAAAATTTATAGACATGGAAAAATATTTATACCATGTTACCATGGCAACCATTTCTTTTATCTTTTCTATAAACTACAAGAGTAAAGTGTGCTTCAAAAGATTTCAATTGCAAAATGAGAATCTAAATTTTAAAGAGCATCTAAAAGATAATTGATTTTTGAATTTTAATCAAAATCATTTAAGCGAATTTTGAGAAAATCGAACAAAATTGAAAAATTGCATCAGTAAAGTACTAGTACTCTTTAGTCGATTTTGATTAAAAGCTTATTTTCACGCCTCAGGGGGGACGCCTAACTTAAATATAAAATATCAACTTCCTAGCGCTTTTCGTTCTTGAGATATTTTATTCACCCAGACAGACGCGAAAACCACTTTTTGAATCCAGGGGACCTCTAAACGTGTATACCCATCAAAATCTCGACAACGAATTCTTGACATGAATCCAATACTTTCTCTCTCTATATATATTACATATATACATAGGTAAAAGAAAGTAAATCTGCCAGTGCTAACATATTTCTCGTATGCTTAGAAACATTACGACTAGACAAAATGACAAGAGTCGCGAATTTGGCGAAAAAAGAGCAAATTATTAATTATAAATATTAATACAAAATTTTGAAGTGGCCATCACAGAACAGACGGGTTTTTATAATAAAATTTCGTTTTATTTATTGTATAAACCAACTATTGTATAATCAGGCTCGGCACTATTTCAAATACCTGGGTTCTAAGTATTTTGTATTTTAATTACTTTTTTTTTTTGGTATTTTGTATTTTTACCTCAAATCTTTGGTCAGAGTATTTTGCCCGGATCAATAATTCAACATTTTTTTTTTTTTTAATTTTGACTTGTTTAAAGTTGGAAAATAGTTCCAAGAATTTACTGGCTTCAGGCTACTTATAAGCATGTTTTCCATTGTATTTTGTATTTTGGATCTATGTATTTTGTAATTCAAATACTGGTTTTTGAGTATTTTGCCCGGCCCTGTTGGTTATTATAGGGGCGCCTCAGCTACTAGGGCCATTTGCGCCCGGCCCTGTTTATAATAAAGGAAAATAAATAAAATCAAACTCGCACTTGATGTTTTCATGTCTCTTTGTTTCCAAAAAGGTTCCTGAGATCCATGGATTAGGTAAATTATCTTCTTGAAAAGTTTCTTCTCCTTCCTTTTATTCTCACTTATTCAAAAAATGGCGAAGGATTACTTGGGAAATCCCTTTGCAAATGACGAAATATGAAAATTAAATAAATGGCCCGATCACGTTTGAGACCCTTTTGTTAGCAAAATCTCTGCATCGAAATTTTAAAAATAATAATTAAATTTATCTTTTATTTCGAGTTACGATTATCTGATTTAGATTCGTATAATAAATGACGTGTGGTTAATTAACATAATTGGAAAGTTGGGCGAATTCTTCGCAAATGAATAGCAGGTGTGTGTGAAAGCTGAATGGAATTCTCTAGACACACACACACTCTGACAGTAGAAGAGGTTTTTCGCATGGGTTTTATGACGGGATCCTAAAATCAATCAACCCTTTGGCAAAATACTTCTTTTCTTTTTACTTGGTTCAAAAACCCTTCCTCACCAATAAATTATTGTTTGTTTGTATTTGTATTTTTTTTTGACTGACCTTGACTTGGATGTTTTTAACATAATTTCATTAGTGCGCAAAGTGAAAACTTGGCCTTACAACAGACTTGGCTGGAATTCTAAGAATAAGGGCATCCCTCCCTTTTTTTTAAGGGTTGAAAAACTCTTTGCAATTCTCTCCAGCACTTGTTAGAAAGCATAGCACCAATATCGTTTAATTAATGCTTTGTTTTCTATTTCATGCCTGTTGATTCGTTTGAATTAATGTTTTCGTTCCTGTTAATGAATGGCTAATTCTCTGGAAAAATAAATAAAATCCGCATCTATCATTTTTGTATTCTAATTTTTATTTCAAAATTTTTGTTATTACCAGGGCTTAAAGTTGGCCCGATTAAAAAATAAAATCATTGTGTGGTTTTATGAAACCACGATGCAAGTGAAACTTTTTTTTTCGGATTGTAGCCGTTTAACTGAAAATTTTCGGAAAATTATTCAATTAAAGGTATTAAAATCGCGTTTTTTTTTTTTTTTTTTTTTTTAAACTTAATAATTGGAAAATGATAATGGGAAATCAATAGACGCATGTTAAAAACTGAGAACAATATTTATTTAACAATTGAAGATTTGAATCATTTAAGAATTATTTTAAAAATTATATTTTATCAATTTAAAAATTGA
>JAKCPI010017213.1:0-32527 GCA_023213315.1 Euborellia annulipes
ACTCGTTTCGCCGCACTACGATGAGTGCCTCTGAAAATTTGAGCCCTACCACTGCATTTAATAGTGGGAAACCGGATGGAAGCTGTGCTATTACGGCCTTTTCGTATATCAGCAAATCGGGCGTATACACGATTGCTTTTTTTGATCAGAAAAACATTATTTGCGGAGCACCATGCATACGCAAATGAAGCCGATCCTTTATCCAGTAAACCACCTGCTGAACCTCCTTCCATTGTTACAGAAATTCTTCGTTCCTCAGGTGCTGCAAATTCTGAGATAGATAAATTCTTTCTGGATTCAACTCGTACCATCTAGAAATACGCCGAGCGTCTTCCGTTAATAAGATCGTCCTGGCAATGGCCTCAGCGACAACTGGAGCGATTGAGGGGATAATCCATTTAACCATTGGATCAGCCCCTTTAGCCGGCTTCCACCGCAAGCCATAAGCGGGTTCTCTACCGCCTGACGTTTTTTCATGAACCTCACAATTCTCGGCAAGCAGCAACACCTCATTGATGCGATCAGGCGCCGAGCAGAGGAATGGCGGCAATAGACGAAAACAGCATATCTTTGGTTTGAGTGGCAAAGTGAAACGCCTTGGGAAGCGCTTCCAATGCTGCTTGAGATGGCATTTTTTCGCCACGGCGCTTGTCAAAATCCGGCCCCACTCGGGCTGCGTCGAGCTGATCGGTTAATAGGACTACGCCAGGAGAGAGGAACTGCTATCAAACGGTGTTCGGACATGAATGTTGCAATCAGCTCAAGCTGAGTACCAACTCGATAAGCTGTCGTTTCTTTAAGCCGTTCAGCGATAATGCGTGCCGGCACGATTGAACGTACCTCCGTCTATCATCACCGGAGTTAAGTGATCGCTTTCCCTAAAGGCCGCGTCAAGCGCCCTCAGTGCAGTGACCCGAAAAGCTTGATTCTTGGTCGGTCGTATACCCTGCATATATCGGACGTACGCTTTCGCAAAAAGTACAAAAGGCTCAGACATCTGAGTAGGTAGCCTATCGCCTGCTGACTCTTGAGTAGAAAAGCAAACGCGGACCCGTTCCTTTCCACGACCCTCTCTGCTGAGTCGCCTCCGTGACATCCCATGCCATATCGTCAAAACGTAGGTCGGCTCCGAAAATAGTCAGTTGAGAGCGAGCCATTGAAATAAAGCTCGCTCAGATTCTCCGTAGCATCGCGCTCTGCCTTAGGTGTGAATACCACTACGCTACCAGGCATCCTTCATCCCCCCCCACGCCTCTCTCGTGCGAGCTGAACCACCTCCGCAACGGCAAGAATCGTACGGTCTCATTTACTGCTGCAATACGGCCGTCAGCCTCTGCGCTCAGACGCTCGCGCTCGAGCAGCAGGTACTCCAGTAATGCGTCATGAGGGCCGTCTACCCAAGCCTGGAAGCTTCACAGGTGTAGCAAGCGATAGGAGCCATAAAACCACACGGTCCGTCGCGACCACAGTTTCCCATCGGTTTCATCGCTTCGCCGAAGCGAGGGTCGACAATACGACTCGTGGGATCATGGCCGCGAATCGCGGCAGACTCGCTAATAATGACGACACCGGCAAAAGGCATGAGCAAGCGGGGCCATTCGAAGCGCCACGCAACGATCGATCCGCTCGATGATTTCAGGCGTAGATTTCACGTAGATTCCGACATTCTGAGTGTCGGTGTGGTCGAGCAGCTCAGCGATGATGAGCTCACCATGCCCTTCTCTTGCCGCAGACGTAGCCACCGTATGTCGCAGTCTTTTGGAGGTAATTTTTGATGGGTTCACCGGTCCGCTCCGAATACACACGCAAGGCCTTAAATACCGATTTGATTCTGTTGCCGATCTCTTCAGGCGATGTGTGATGGTGAAATCCTGGACGGATCTTTTTTGTCAGCATCCTTTGCGGAAACAATGGCGCTTGGGATAGTGCGCCGGAGAGCTTGGCCCTCACGTCCAAACCGGTCGTAGACACTGTCGCGTATCTTTTAAGCATTTTTCCGATGCTCGGGATGATCCAGTCGATCCTTGAAATGTTCCCGCCGTTGCCCCCGCCCCTCCCTGTTTAACCCTAGGAACGCGAAGTACGTACTCGATGGCCCCATCAGCTTTCACAATTTCCCTGACATCGCCTACTTTCAACATTGCGTATTGAATATTCCTTTGCCCCAACTGCAAACATAGCCAGGCCAGGAGAAAGTCATCTAGTTCAATCGTCTTGGCGGCAAGGCATCATTAGAGCTGCTTGCGTGGCTGAGCGCTCGATGTCAGTAAGCGGTCCTTTTGAGCGGGTCCATCGTGAGGACGGACGTGCCCTTGGGATTCCCTTTGAGGCGAAGGCTTTTCAGCAAACGTATGGCAGCCTTCGTCAAGCCCGGAACGCCCAAACCTGGTCCCACTTCTTGAAAAAGGCGCTTAAGCTCCCCAGCCTCCACTCAGTTTCCCATGTCAAGAAGCTCGAAAGCTGGCGGAGCAGCGGTGCATCGATAACACCGACGGGCTGGCCCTGTGCAACCGATACCGATTCCAGTAAACGCCTCAAATTATCAAACAGATTGACAATTGTTACCGCCTGCGCATTTTCGGCATACCAAATCCAAGGAAATTTCGCTGCTGCGATTAACTCATCTGTAGCACACCCACTCAACCTTCCGAAATTCACACTGATTGGTTGGAGGCCATCATGGAACGTCCAACGGTTGGCACTTGGGTCGAAAACTGTCCGCTGAGCGTCCTCACTGTGGCTGGCAGGCTCAAATAACCTGACGATTGACATGTTATCACTCGGTTTTCAGTCATCACTTGAGATACCTTCTACTTGCGTAGCTTGCATCGCCAAGGACACCTTCGCTGAGCTTTCAGTCGGATGTGCCGACGGGTGTAATCTACCGAGGTCTTCGAGGTCGGTGCCCACCCATCAGAAACGAACGCATGCGCTCTTCTTCGGCTTCGGATACCTTCGCTCTGTCCATTAGGACCTGAGAAGCGGTCATTCAAGTGTGGCGAAGAACATGCGGAGTAACAGTATCGAACTCACCATTAAATGCATTCCGCAGTTCGGCGAATATCGAGTTTACGGCACTGAGCGACAGAGGCGCCCCGGTGCCCATGGCGATGAATAGAAATGGGTGACGTCTAGCGCCCTCAAATGCTCGGCGTGTGTTTGTTATGTATTCGTGCGTCAGCTTACAGCGCTGGGGATAACGGAATCTTTCGGTCGCGCGTCTTGACCAGTGGCTGCTCCTTTCGGGGATCCTCGGGATCATCTGCACGTCGACCACCGTCAGCTCCTCCGACTGAAAGTTAATATCGGGAATCTTTACGTTCAAAACTTCGCCACGACGCAGGCCAAGCTCATAGAACCACCGGACCAGGAGAGCGTTTCGAATGCATGTGCCTTCCCCTTTCCAAGGGGTTCTCCGGTGATGTAGGTGACGTAACGGTGAGAAGTCGCTCAGCCACCTCAGCCTGAAGCCCTTCCCGCTGTCCGATGGTATTCCGGCCTTTATGACGCGGCACCCGCGCGTCTAGCGCCTCCTTGCAGGACGTCCATTCATTCCGAAGACGTTCACCCTCAACTGCACCCGAGAGATAGCGAGCCATGTGGTATCTCACCAACCAATCAAGATAGTCGCGGATTACCCGAATACGGTTAGCTGCGGTATGACCCGCCACTTCAGCCGGTGCAGGTTGTCGTTGAACAAGGCGCACACTTTCCCCGGAGGTTCTAGGAACAGATTCCTGGGCACGGGGCAGTGATTTGCGCTTCAGTTGATCAGCGACAGGCCGCCTGCAGTGCCGGACAAGTTCGTCGAGCTCGTTTAGACGAAAAACCCCCTGGCGGATCCGCTGCTGAATATCAATCCTCTCGAGTCGAGGAATAGCTGCAACACCATGATCGACCGCAAGACCTGGTCGATCGTGTTGCTCGCTCTGTTGGTAGCCCGAATCTCGCTGAGCACGTAAACAGACGGCTCGAATAGGGGAGCACCCGTGGCTAGTGCAATCAGCACCGGCAAACGCTCTCCAGAACTCAACACGAGCGTTTTTACAACGTAGGGATTGAGCGCCATTTGTTTACGCCTTTGAAAGGTAAACGCTTAACAAATGTAGCCCTTATCCCGCAAAAATCTGTAAACAATAAAAAAGCGAAGCCAAATCAATGGCTTCGCTTCTTATGTTTACGGCTTTGTAAAACCTACACTTCAGAACGGAATATCGTCATCAAAGCTGTCAAAGTCAGCGGCCGGCTGCGGCGCTGGCTGCTGCGGTGCAGGGCGCTGTGGCGCCTGCTGCGGGCGTTGGGCCTGCTGACGTGGCGGCGCCTGGGGTTGTACTGTTGCTGCTGGCCACCCTGGTTGTAGTTGTTACCACCCACCCTGGTTGTACTGGTCGCCGCCACCTTGCTGGTTCTGTGGACGGCCGCCCAGCAGCTGCATGGTGCCCTGCATGTCGACGACGATTTCGGTGGTGTAACGCTTGATGCCGTCTTTTTCCCACTCGCGGGTCTGCAGCTTGCCTTCGATGTACACCTGCGAACCCTTGCGCAGGTATTCGCCGGCGATCTCGGCAACCTTGCCGAACATCGACACACGGTGCCATTCGGTATTCTCGACCTTCTGGCCCGGTCTGCTTGTCGGTCCACTGTTCGCTGGTAGCCAGACTCAGGTTGGTCACGGCATTACCGTTAGGCAGGTAGCGGACTTCGGGATCCTGGCCGCAAGTGCCGACCAGAATGACTTTGTTAACCCCACGGGCCATAACGTTCTCCTAGGCTTCGCACGCCGAAGGCGCTGGGTTCACCAGACGCTCGAGGGTCGTACGGTCCAAAATTTTCGGTGTCCAATTTGATATAAATGGCGGCCTCTTCTGCGACCACAACGGCATCCGTTACACCCTACGACGGCCTTCAGGCGCTCTGGCCAACCCGGCTTCCCGGATCGCCTCGGGCGTTAACGGCAAGCGCAGGCTGGTCACATACGGCGGTTCGCTCATGGTAACGGCAAAGACCAGCCACACGTGCAGCCAGCCCGGCGCATCCCAGAAACACCACCGACAGACCGCCATGCTGGAACAACCAGCCGCCCAGGATGCCGCCCAGCGCCGCACCCAGGAACTGGCTGGTGGAATACACCCCCATCGCCGTGCCCTTGCCACCTGCCGGCGACACCTTACTGATCAGCGAAGGCAGCGAGGCTTCCAGCAGGTTGAACGCGGTGAAAAACACCACCGTGCCAATCACCAGTGCCCGTAAGCTGTCAGCCGAACTGCCAGAAGAATAGCTCCAGTGAGCATCAATGTCACGACGGCGCCGAGCCAAAACTCGTTTCATTTTGCGTTTCTTCTCGCCGTAGATGATGAACGGGATCATGGCGAAGAATGAAATCAACAACGCGGTGAGGTAGACCCACCAGTGCTCTTCCTTGGGCAGGCCGGCTTTTTCCACCAGGGCCAAGGGCAAGGCGACGAAGCTGGCCATCAGAATGGCGTGCAATACAAAGATACCGACGTCCAGGCGCAGCAGGTCCGGATGGCGAGGGTCGGCAGCAGCGCTTGCGTGGCCACGCCCGACTCACGGTGCTGCAGCGGTGCCGGTGGAGCGCGGCACCATAAAGGCCACGATCACAATACCGACCAACGCCATGCCCCGCGTGGCCAGGAACAAGCCGTGACAAGCCGAAGGCACGGGTCAGCAGCGGGCCCGACGACCATGGCGACGGCGAACGACAGGCCGATGGTCATGCCGATCATGGCCATGGCCTTGGTGCGGTGTTGCTCGCGGGTCAGGTCGGACAGCAGCGCCATGACTGCCGCAGAAATCGCCCCCGCGCCCTGCAGGATGCGCCCGGCGATCACGCCCCAGATCGAGTCGGCACTGGGCCGCCAGCACGCTGCCCAGGGCGAAGATCACCAGCCCCAGGTAGATCACCGGCCGGCGGCCAATGCGGTCGGAAATCATCCCGAACGGGATCTGGAATACCGCCTGGGTCAGGCCATAGGCGCCAATCGCCAGGCCGATCAGGGCTGGGCGTGGCGCCAGCCAGGTCCATGCCATAGGTGGCCAGCACCGGCAACACCATGAACATGCCCAGCATACGGAAGGCGAACACCAGGGCCAGACCGCTTGCGGCGCGGGTCTCGCCGCTACTCATGCGCTCGTTGTGGGGATCGTGCATGGAATAACCTCGTGTGAACCGGCGGCGATTCTACCAGTCCCATCGATTGAGCGGGTATATGCGGCGCTTTGCCGCGCAGCTTTCATCAAGCCTGAAATGGGCAAATCGACAGTGTATATTCATCAGTCTTTAGCCGTATACTCCTGCATTATTTATCGCCCGCCGTAGCGAGGCCATCGTGGACAAGATCCTGATTCGTGGGGCACGTACCCACAACCTGAAGAACATCGACCTGACCCTGCCCCGGGACAAACTGATCGTCATCACCGGCCTGTCCGGGTCCGGCAAGTCCTCGCTGGCGTTCGACACGCTGTATGCCGAAGGCCAGCGCCGCTATGTGGAGTCGCTGTCGGCCTATGCCCGGCAGTTCCTGTCGATGATGGAAAAGCCCGACGTCGACACCATTGAAGGGCCTGTCGCCGGCCATTTCCATCGAGCAGAAGTCGACCTCGCACAACCCGCGCTCCACCGTGGGCACGATCACCGAGATCTACGACTACCTGCGCCTGCTGTACGCCCGCGTCGGCACCCCGCGCTGCCCGGACCACGATATCCCGCTGGAAGCGCAGACCGTCAGCCAGATGGTCGACCTGGTACTGGCGCAGCCCAGAAGGCAGCAAGCTGATGCTGCTGGCGCCGGTGATCCGCGAGCGCAAGGGCGAGCACCTGTCGGTCTTCGACGAGCTGCGCGCCCAGGGCTTTGTCCGCGCACGGGTCAACGGCAAGCTGTACGAGCTGGATGAAGCTGCCGAAGCTGGACAAGCAGAAGAAGCACACCATCGATGTGGTGGTCGACCGTTTCAAGGTCGCGCGCCGACCTGCAGCAGCGTCTGGCCGAGTCGTTCGAGACCGCGCTCGAAGCTGGCCGACGGTATCGCCCTGGTGGCGCCGATGGACGACGAGCCCGGCGAAGAGATCATCTTCTCCGCACGCTTCGCCTGCCCGGTCTGCGGCTACGCCATCAGCGAGCTGGAACCCAAGCTGTTCTCGTTCAACAACCCGGCCGGCGCCTGCCCGACCTGTGATGGCCTGGGGGTCAAGCAGTTCTTCGACATCAAGCGCCTGGTCAATGCGCGAGCTGACGCTTGGCCGAGGGCGCCATACGCGGCTGGGACCGGCGCAACGTCTACTACTTCCAGATGCTCGGCTCGCTGGCCGCGCACTACAAGTTCAGCCTGGAAGTACCGTTCAGCGAGCTGCCCGGCCGAGCAACAGAAGGTCATCCTGTATGGCAGCGGCTCGCAGAACGTCGACTTCAAGTACCTGAACGACCGTGGCGACATCGTCAAGCGCTCGCACCCGTTCGAAGGCATCGTGCCCAACCTGGAGCGCCGCTACCGGGAGACCGAATCGGCCAGCGTGCGCGAAGAGCTGGCCAAGTTCCTCAGCACCCAGCCCTGCCCTGATTGCCGTGGCACCCGCTTGCGTCGCGAGGCTCGCCACGTATGGGTCGGCGAGAAGACCCTGCCGGCAGTGACCAACCTGCCCATCGGCGACGCCTGCAACTACTTCGGCGAGCTGAACCTGACCGGGCGTCGCGGCGAAATTGCCGACAAGATCCTCAAGGAAATCGGCGAGCGCCTGCAGTTCCTGGTCAACGTCGGGCCTGGACTATCTGTCCCTGGATCGCAGCGCCGACACCCTGTCCGGCGGCGAAGCCCAGCGCATCCGCCTGGCCAGCCAGATCGGCGCCGGCCTGGTGGGCGTGCTGTACATCCTCGACGAGCCGTCCATCGGCCTGCACCAACGCGACAACGATCGCCTGCTGGGCACCCTCAACCACCTGCGCGATCTCGGCAACACGGTGATCGTGGTCGAGCACGATGAGGACGCGATCCGCCTGGCGGACTACGTGGTCGATATCGGCCCGGGCGCGGGCGTGCATGGCGGCCAGATCGTCGCCCAGGGCACGCCTGCCGAAGTCATGGCGCACCCGGACTCGCTGACCGGCAAATACCTGTCTGGGCGAGTGAAGATCGAAGTGCCGGCCAAACGCACACCGCGCAACAAGAAGCTGGCGCTGCACCTCAAGGGCGCGCGCGGCAACAACCTGCAGAATGTCGACCTGGAAATCCCGCTCGGGCCTGCTGACCTGCGTGACCGGCGTATCCGGTTCGGGCAAGTCGACGCTGATCAACAACACCTTGTTCCCGCTCGGCGCCACCGCGCTGAACGGCGCCAGCACCCTGGAAGCGGCGCGCGCACGAGCAGCATCGACGGCCTGGAGCACCTGGACAAGGTGGTGGATATCGACCAGAGCCCGATTGGCCGCACCCCGCGCTCCAACCCGGCGACCTACACCGGGCTGTTCACGCCTATCCGCGAGCTGTTCGCCGGCGTGCCGGAGTCGCGTTCACGCGGTTATGGCCCGGGCCGCTTCTCGCTTCAACGTCAAGGGTGGCCGCTGCGAGGCGTGCCAGGGCGACGGCCTGATCAAGGTCGAGATGCACTTCCTGCCGGACATCTACGTGCCGTGCGATGTGTGCAAGAGCAAGCGCTACAACCGCGAAACCCTGGAGATCAAGTACAAGGGCAAGAACATCCACGAAGTGCTGGAGATGACCATCGAGGATGCGCGCGAGTTCTTCGAGCCGGTGCCGGCGCTGGCGCGCAAGCTGCAAACGCTGATGGACGTGGGCCTGTCGTACATCAAGCTGGGGCAGTCGGCGACCACGCTGTCCGGCGGTGAAGCGCAGCGGGTCAAGCTGTCTCGCGAGCTGTCCAAGCGCGATACCGGCAAGACCCTGTACATCCTCGATGAGCCGACCACCGGCCTGCACTTCGCGGATATCCAGCAGTTGCTCGACGTGCTGCACCGCTTGCGCGACCACGGCAACACCGTGGTGGTGATCGAGCACAACCTGGACGTGATCAAGACCGCCGACTGGCTGGTGGACCTGGGGCCGGAAGGTGGTTCCAAGGGTGGGCAGATCATTGCAGTGGGCACGCCGGAGCAGAGTTGGCCGAAATGCAAGCAGTCCCATACCGGGCTACTACCTGAAGCCGCTGCTGGAGCGCGACCGGGCCTGATCTGTTCAGCGCCCAACAAAAAGCCCCTGTCACCGTGCGGTGACAGGGGCTTTTTCTGTAGCCGGTGGAATCAGAACTGCGATTGCAGGTAGTTCTCCAGGCCGATCAACTTGATCAGGCCCAGCTGCTTTTCCAGCCAGTAGGTGTGGATCTTCTTCGGTGTCAGTTCAGCTGTACGCGCAGGATTTCCCGGGTGACGTAGTCCTTGTGCTGCTCGCAAAGCTCGATGCCCTTGCAGAGTGCGGCACGGACCTTGTACTCGAGGCGAAGGTCAGCCGCGATCATTTCCGGCACGGTGCGTGCCCACGTCGAGGTCATCAGGACGCATGCGCGGCGTGCCTTCGAGCATCGAGGATGCGGCGCATCAGGGCGTCGGCGTGCTGTGCCTCTTCTTCCATTTCGTGGTTGATACGCTCGTAGAGCTCTGGTACAGGCCCCAGTCTTCGTACATACGCGAGTGAATGAAATATTGGTCGCGAGCTGCCAGTTCGCCCGTCAGCAACGTGTTGAGGTAGTCGATTACGTCGGGGTGACCTTGCATCGCCCTACATCTCCATGCTTGAAAGACAATGACATAGTGTGAACCATGCTTTGCTTGCGGTCACGGGATAAACGCGCAATAAAAGGGAAAATTTCGGAGAAACAGTAGCTGATATTATCGCAAAAACCGCCCAAATGAGGGCGGTTCTGCTTATCACTTAGAGTCAGTTAAGCGATTCACGCCCAACGCCTTGGCAATTGCTTCGCCGTAGGCCGGGTCAGCCTTGTAGAAGTACTGCAGCTGGCGCTGGACCACATCCTGGCTACACCCCTGCCATGGCACCGGCGATGTTATTGATCAGCAAGGCTTTCTGCTCATCGTTCATCAGGCGGAACAACGCACCGGCGTGGCTATAGTAGTCGGTGTCCTCGCGGTGATCGTAGCGATCAGCCGAACCACTCAGGGCCAGTGCAGGCTCTGCATGGCGTGGCGACTTGCTTGGGTGCATCGGCGTAACTGTTGGGCTCGTAGTTCGGAGCCGCGCCGCCGTAACTGCCAGAGGCCATGGAACCGTCACGCTGGTAGCTGTTGACCGGGCTAGCGTGGGGCATTGACCGGCAGATGCTGATGGTTGGTACCCACACGGTAGCGGTGCGCATCAGCGTAGGCAAACACACGGCCTTGCAGCATGCGGTCCGGCGACAGCCCAACACCAGGGACCATGTTGCTTGGGCCAAAAGCGGCCTGCTCGACTTCGGCGAAGTAGTTGAGCGGGTTGCGGTTGAGCTCCAGCTCACCCACTTCGATCAACGGGTAACTCCTTTTGCGACCAGGTCTTGGTCACGTCGAACGGGTTCTCGTCGCGGCTGGCCGCCTGGGCCTCAGTCATGATCTGAATGCACACGGTCCACTGCGGGAAGTCGCCACGCTCGATGGCCTCGAACAGGTCGCGCTGGGCGTAGTCCGGGTCGGTACCGGCCAGAGCGTGCAGCCTCGGCTGGGGCGAGGTTCTTGATGCCTTGCTTGGTCTTGTAGTGCCACTTGACCCAGGTGACGCTCGCCCTGGGCGTTGATCAGGCTGTAGGTGTGGCTGCCGAAGCCGTGCATGTGGCGATAGCCGTCCGGAATGCCGCGGTCCGGAGAACAGGATGGTGACCTGGTGCAGCGCCTCGGGTGAGTGCGACCAGAAGTCCCACATCATCTGGGCGCTTCTTCAGGTTGGATTGCGGCAGGCGTTTCTGGGTGTGGATAAAGTCCGGGAACTTCAGCGGGTCACGGATGAAGAACACCGGGGTGTTATTGCCAACGATGTCCCAGTTGCCTTCCTCGGTGTAGAACTTCAGGGCAAAACCACGTGGATCACGCTCGGTGTCTGCCGAACCGCGCTCGCCACCGACGGTGGAGAAACGCAGGAAGGTTGGCAGTCTGCTTGCCGACCTGCTCGAACAGCTTGGCGCTGGTGTAGTTGGGTGATATCGCGGGTGACGGTGAACGTGCCATAGGCGCCCGAACCTTTGGCGTGAACACGACGCTCAGGGATGTTTTCACGGTTGAAGTGGGCAAGCTTCTCGATCAGGTGGAAATCGTCGAGCAGCAGCGGGCCACGGGGGCCGGCAGAGCGGGAATTCTGGTTGTCAGCAACGGGAGCACCGCTGGCGGTGGTAAGAATTCTTGCTCATGCGCATCTTCCTTAGGTCGGTCTTGGAACTGCCGGCTAATCGGCTTGGAGAGGAGTATTGACGATCAGTTGTCATCAGGACAAATTCATTACATTGACTTGGCATCAATAGAAATTAACAATACGGTGCAGAAACAAAAAACCGGGCACTAGGCCCGGTTTTTCGTTGCAGACAGATCGTCTTACTCGGCAGCTTACAGCTTCACCGACTAGCACGATCAACCAGCTCGACGTACGCCATAGGCGCGTTGTCGCCAGCGCGGAAACCGCACTTCAGGATGCGCAGGTAGCCGCCCTGACGGGTAGCGTAACGCTTGCCCAGGTCGTTGAACAGCTTGCCAACAGCGGACTTTCGAACGGGTACGGTCGAAAGCCAGACGACGGTTAGCCACGCTGTCTGTCTTGGCCAGGGTGATCAGCGGCTCGGCAACGCGACGCAGTTCTTTGGCTTTCGGCAGTGTAGTTTTGATCAGCTCGTGCTCGAACAGCGACACCGCCATGTTTTGGAACATGGCCTTGCGGTGAGAGCTGGTACGGCTCAGGTGACGACCACTTTTACGATGACGCATGGTTCATTCCTTACCAAACTCACGTTCGGTGATTACGACGATCAGGCGGTCGCCTTGTCGTCCTTCTTAAGACTTGCAGGCGGCCAGTTGTCGAGGCGCATGCCGAGGGACAGACCGCGAGGGCCAGGACGTCCTTGATTTCAGTCAAGGATTTCTTGCCCAGGTTCGGAGTCTTCAACAGTTCTACTTCGGTGCGCTGGATCAGGTCACCGATGTAGTAAATGTTTTCCGCCTTAAGGCAGTTAGCCGAACGTACAGTCAGTTCCAGGTCGTCAACCGGGCGAAGCAGGATCGGATCGATCTCGTCTTCCTGCTCGATTACCACTGGTTCACTGTCACCTTTGAGGTCGACGAACGCAGCCAACTGCTGTTGCAGGATGGTTGCAGCGCGGCGGATAGCCTCTTCAGGATCCAGGGTACCGTTGGTTTCCAGATCAATAACCAGCTTGTCCAGGTTAGTACGCTGCTCGACACGGGCGTTTTCCACCACGTATGCGATACGGCGAACCGGGCTGAACGAAGAGTCAAACTGCAAGCGACCAATGCTACGGCTTTCGTCTTCATCGCTCTGACGCGAGTCGGCCGGTTCATAACCACGACCACGAGCTACAGTGAGCTTCATGTTCAGGGCGCCGTTAGACGCCAGGGTTAGCGATTACGTGATCGGGGTTAACGATCTCGACATCATGATCCAGCTGAATATCGGCAGCGGTAACCACCCCCGAACCCTTCTTCGACAAGGTCAGCGTAACCTCGTCACGACCGTGCAGCTTGGATAGCCAGACCTTTAAGGTTCAACAGGATTTCAATTACGTCTTCCTGTACACCTTCGATGGCGCTGTACTCGTGGAGTACACCGTCAATCTCGGCCTCGACTACTGCACAGCCAGGCATTGAGGACAACAGGATGCGGCGCAGCGCGTTGCCCAGGGTGTGGCCAAAACCACGCTCGAGAGGCTCGAGAGTAATCTTGGCGCGGGTTTGGACTGACTACCTGCACATCAATGTGGCGGGGAGTCAGGAACTCATTTACCGAAATCTGCATGGATGCACCTATTTTCTAGCCCTTACTTGGAGTAGAGCTCGACAATCAGGCTTTCGTTGATGTCGGCGGACAGGTCGCTGCGAGCAGGAACGTTCTTGAAAACGCCCGGACTTCTTAGCAGTGTCTACTTCTACCCATTCTACGCGGCCACGTTGGGCGCACAGTTCAAGGGCTTGAACAATGCGAAGCTGGTTCTTAGCTTTCTCGCGAACTGCGACCACGTCACCAGGACGAACCTGGTAGGACGGAACGTTTACAGTTTGACCGTTGACGCTGATCGACTTGTGCGATAACCAGCTGACGGGATTCGGAACGGAGTCGAACCGAAGCCCATACGGTATACGACGTTATCCAGACGGCATTCGAGCAGCTGCAGCAGGTTCTCACCGGCTGCGCCTTTTTCGGAGGCAGCAGCCGCTTTGTAGTAACCGCGGAACTGACGCTCCAGAACACCGTAGATACGACGGACCTTTTGCTTCTCGCGCAGCTGGGTACCGTAGTCGGACTGACGACCACGGCGCTGGCCGTGGATACCTGGGCTGCTTCGATGTTGCACTTCGATTCCAGAGCGCGAACGCCGCTCTTCAGGAACAGATCGGTGCCTTCACGACGAGACAGTTTGCATTTTGGACCAATGTAACGTGCCATTCTTCTGTCTCCTGATTACACGCGACGCTTCTTCGGCGGACGGCACCCGTTATGCGGGATTGGCGTCACGTCGGTGATGCTGGCGATCTTGTAGCCACAGCTGTTCAAAGCACGAACAGCGGACTCACGACCTGGACCTGGACCCTGACGTTAACGTCGAGGTTCTTCAGACCGTATTCCAGCGCAGCTTGACCAGCACGTTCAGCAGCTACTTGAGCAGCGAACGGGGTGGACTTGCGCGGAACCACGGAAACCTGAACCACCGGAGGTGGCCCAAGACAAAGCGCGTTACCTTGACGGTCGGTGATGGTCACGATGGTGTTGTTAAAAGAAGCGTGGATGGGCGATGCCATCAACCACTGTCTTTTTGACTTCTTACGAGGACGAGCAGCAGGTTTTGCCATGATAATTTTCCTGTCGATTCGCTGGGGCGGTTACTTGCGGATCGGCTTACGCGGGCTCCTTACGGGTACGCGCGTTGGTCTTGGTACGCTGACCGCGTACTGGCAGACCCCGACGATGACGCAGGCCGCGGTAGCAACCCAGGTCCATCAAGCGCTTGATTTTCATGTTGATGTCACGACGCAGGTCACCTTCAGTGGTGAACTTCGCCACTTCGCCACGCAGCGGATTCAATCTGCTCGTCGCTCAGATCCTTGATCTTAGCGGCTGGGTTTACACCAGCGTCTGCACAGATTTTCTGCGCAGTAGTGCGACCAACACCATAGATGTAGGGTCAGCGAGATAACAGTGTGCTTGTTATCTGGAATGTTGACGCCTGCAATACGGGCCATTCAGTGGGACTCCAATTGACAGCTACCTACGCCCCGGAAGCCAAGAAATAGGGCGCGAGATAATATCGCTGTAGATAACAAATAATCAACCCAGCAGCGCACTAGCTGCCGGGCTTGAAGCGCAGATCACACTCAGCCTTGGCGCTGTTTGTGACGCGGTTCCGCGCTGCAAATTACTCGAACAACACCTTCGCGGCGAATAATCTTGCAGTTACGGCACAGCTTTTTCACCGATGCACGAACTTTCATCACCAACTCCTCGAACCTTATGGGGTACTCAGCGCAGCATACCGCTGCCGCCGTAGCCCTTCAGGTTGGCTTTCTTCATCAGGGATTCGTACTGGTGCGAAACGAGGTGCGATTGTACTTGGGACATGAAGTCCATCACAACCACGACCACGATCAGCAACGAGGTCCCGCCAAGGTAGAACGGAACGTTTGCTGCAACCACCGAGGAACTGGGGAAGCAGGCAGACGGCCGTCATGTATAGAGCACCGAACAGGGTCAAACGAGTCAGAACGCCATCAATGTAGCGCGCCGACTGCTCACCTGGACGGATACCCGGAATAAAGGCACCGGACTTCTTCAGGTTTTCCGCTACGTCTTTCGGATTGAACATCAACGCCGTATAGAAGAAGCAGAAGAAAATAATCCCTGCACTAAACAGCAGAATATTCAACGGCTGACCAGGAGCGATCGACTGCGAGATGTCCTGCAACCAGCCCATACCTTCGGACTGACCGAACCAGGCACCCAGCGAAGCCGGGAACAGCAAAATGCTGCTCGCGAAAATGGCCGGAATAACACCGGCCATGTTCACTTTCAGCGGCAAGTGGCTGGTCTGCGCAGCGAAGACCTTGCGGCCCTGCTGACGCTTGGCGTAGTGAACGGCGATACGACGCTGACCACGCTCAATGAACACCACAAAACCGATAATCGCTACTGCCAGCAAACCGATGGCAACCAGGGCGAAGATGTTGATATCACCCTGACGCGCAGACTCGAAAGACTGCCCGATTGCTCTCGGAAGACCGGCGACGATACCCGCGAAAATCAACATCGAGATACCGTTGCCAACACCACGCTCAGTAATCTGCTCACCCAGCCACATCATGAACATCGCGCCAGCCACAAACGTGGATACCGCGACGAAATGGAAGCCAAAGTCACCAGTGAACGCAACGCCCTGCCCGGCCAGGCCAACGGACATGCCGATAGCTTGAACCAGGCGAGAACGACAGTGCCGTAGCGGGTGTACTGGCTAATCTTGCGACGGCCAGCTTCACCTTCCTTCTTCAACTGCTCCAGTTGCGGGCTGACGGCCGTCATCAGCTGCATGATGATCGATGCCGAAATGTACGGCATGATCCCCAGTGCAAAGATGCTCATCCGCTCAAGCGCACCACCGGAAAAACATGTTGAACAAGCTAAGAATGGTCCCCTCATTCTGCCGAAACAGGTCTGCCAATCGGTCCGGATTGATGCCCTGGAACCGGGATATGTGCACCTATTCGATAGACGATGATCGCCATGGAACAGAAAGCGCAGACGAGCCCAAAGTTCAGACATACCGCCTTTGCCGAGCGCTGAGAGAGCACCTTGCTTAGCCATTTATTCCTCGAACTTGCCGCCAGCTGCTTCGATAGCCGAACGCGCACCTTTGGTGGCGCCGATGCCCTTTGCCGATGGTGACTGCGCGAGTAACTTCACCGGACAGCATGATTTTCACACGCTGAACGTGCTGGTTGATCACGTTGGCATCCTTCAGGGATCTGCACAGTAGATCGACGTCGCCTTCCACTTTGGCCAGCTCCGGACAGACGCACTTCTGCGCGGTCCATGGCTTTCAGGGAAACGAAGCCGAACTTCGGCAGACGACGATGCAGCGGCTGTTGACCGCCTTCGAAGCCCGGAGCGATCGTACCACCCGAACGGGAGGTTTGACCTTTGTGGCCACGGCCGCCGGTCTTACCCAGACCGCTACCGATACCACGACCCGGACGATGCTTTTCGCGACGGGAACCCGGCGCTGGACTCAGATCATTGAGTTTCATCGATTAACCCTCGACACGCAGCATGTAGTAAGCCTTGTTGATCATCCCGCGATTCTCGGGAGTATCCTGGACTTCTACAGTGTGACCGATGCGACGCAGACCCAGACCCTTAACGCACAGTTTGTGGTTAGGAATACGGCCCGGACGCTCTTGATCAGCGTTACTTTAACGGTTGCCATGATCAGAAGATCTCCTCGACGCTCTTGCCGCGCTTGGCAGCAATGGATTCAGGAGATTGCATGGCTTTCAGACCCTTGAAAGTGGCGTAAACCACGTTCACTGGGTTGGTCGAACCGTAGCACTTGGCCAGAACGTTCTGAACACCAGCAACTTCCAGGACAGCACGCATAGCGCCGCCGGCGATGATACCGGTACCTTCCGAAGCAGGCTGCATGTACACCTTCGAGGCGCCGTGGGCAGCCTTGGTGGCGTACTGCAGGGTAGGTGCCCTTCAGGTCAACCTGGATCATATTGCGACGAGCAGCTTCCATGGCTTTCTGGATCGCGGCTGGTACTTCGCGCGACTTGCCACGGCCGAAGCCAACACGCCCTTTACCATCACCTACCACGGTCAACGCGGTGAAGGTGAAGATACGGCCGCCTTTACGGTCTTGGCAACGCGGTTAACTTGAACCAGCTTCTCGATGTAGCCTTCGTCGCGCTTTTGATCGTTATTTGCCATAACTTAGAACTCCAGCCCGCCTTCACGAGCAGCATCAGCCAGCGCTTTGACGCGGCCATGGTACTTGAAGCCGGAACGGTCAAAGCAACTTGAGATACACCGGCGGCTTTCGCACGCTCAGCGACCAGCTTGCCAACCTTAGTGGCCGCGTCGATGTTGCCAGTGGCGCCATCACGCAGGTCTTTGTCCAAGGTCGAGGCGCTTGCCAGAACCTTGCTGCCGTCGGCCGAAATGACCTGGGCATAGATGTGCTGCGAGGAGCGGAACACGCACAGGCGCACGACTTCGAGTTCGTGCATCTTGAGGCGTGCTTTGCGAGCGCGACGCAGTCGAGTAACTTTTTTGTCGGTCATTTGCTAGGCCCTACTTCTTCTTGGCTTCTTTACGACGGACTACTTCGTCCGCGTAACGCACACCTTTACCTTTGTAAGGCTCTGGCGGACGGAAGTCGCGGATTTCAGCGGCCACCTGACCTACCAGCTGCTTGTCGATACCCTTGATCAGGATGTCGGTCTGGCTAGGTGTTTCAGCGGTGATACCGGCTGGCAGTTCGTAGTCCACTGGGTGCGAGAAGCCCAGGGCCAGGTTCAGGACGGTGCCCTTGGCCTGAGCCTTGTAACCAACACCGACCAGCTGGAGCTTACGCTCGAAGCCTTGGCTTACGCCTTGGACCATGTTGTTGACCAGAGCGCGGGTAGTACCGGCCATGGCGCGCAGCTTGCTGGTCACCATTGCGAGCGACGAAACGCAGCTCACCAGACTCTTCGGTAACTTCAACAGACGAGTGAACGTTCAGTTCGAGAGTGCCTTTGGCACCCTTCACCGAAAGCTGCTGGCCGGCGAATTTGACTTCGACACCAGATGGCAGCTTAACGGGGTTCTTAGCGACGCGAGACATGCTTATCCCCCCTTAGAACACTGTGCAGAGAACTTCGCCGCCGACACCGGCAGCGCGCGCAGCACGATCAGTCATCACACCTTTGTTGGTGGAGACGATAGACACGCCCAGACCGCCACGTACTTTCGGCAGATCGTTCGACGGCCTTGTACTGGCGCAGGCCTGGACGGCTGAACGCGCTTCAGTTCCTCGATGACCGGACGGCCTTCGAAGTACTTCAGTTCGATCGACAGGGAGTGGCTTGGCTTCGCTGCTGACTTGGTAGCCAGCGATGTAACCTTCGTCCTTCAGGACTTTGGCAACCGCAACCTTCAGCGTGGAAGAAGGCATGCTCACGACGGACTTTTCAGCCATCTGGGCATTACGGATGCGAGTTAGCATGTCCGCTAACGGGTCCTGCATACTCATGGGCTAGACGCTCCTGATACAAGAATAATTAGCCTTGCGGCTATCACAACCACCCGAGCGGGTTGGGTAAAAAACCCGGGCTCAGGTGAGCCGGTCATTCTAGACACAAGGCAGAAACGAAACAAGCCCCATATAGGGGCTTGTTTCAGATTACGAGGTCACCGGTGGTCGGAAGATTTGCTCCCTTCCGCCTGGATCACACCTGACAGCGATTACCAGGAGGCCTTGACCAGACCTGGTACGTCACCACGCATTGCCGCTTGACGCAGCATCGTTACGGCCAAGGCCGAACTTACGGTATACGCCGTGAGGACGACCGGTCAGGCGGCAACGGTTACGCAGGCGCGCAGCGCTGGCGTCACGTGGCTGCTTCTGCAGAGCGACAACGGCAGCGAAACGCTCTTCAGGAGAGGCGTTCAGGTTAACGATGGTCGCTTTCAGCTCAGCACGCTTTTTGGCGAACTTGGCTACCGTGAGCTGACGCTTCAGCTCGCGGTTTTTCATGCTCTTCTTGGCCATTTTCCTACTCCAATCAGTTGCGGAACGGGAATTTGAAAGCACGCAGCAGAGCGCGGCCTTCATCATCCGAACGAGCAGTGGTGGTCAGGGTGATGTCCAAACCGCGCAGAGCATCGATCTTGTCGTAGTCGATTTCCGGGAAGATGATCTGCTCTTTCACGCCCATGCTGTAGTTGCCACGGCCATCGAAGGACTTGGCATTCAGGCCGCGGAAGTCGCGAACCCGAGGCAGGGAGATCGCCAGCAGGCGGTCCAGGAATTCGTACATCTTGCTCGCTACGCAGGGTCACCTTGACGCCGATCGGCCATCCTTCACGGACTTTGAAGCCCGCGATGGATTTACGAGCGAAAGTCACGAACGGCTTTTTGACCGGTGATCTTTTCCAGGTCGGCAACAGCGTGCTCGATGACTTTTTTGTCGCCGATCGCTTCGCCCAGACCCATGTTCAGGGTGATTTTGGTAACGCGCGGAACTTCCATCACGTTCGACAGCTTAAGTTCTTCCTTAAGCTTGGGAGCGATTTCGTTCCGGTAAATCTCTTTCAGTCGTGCCATGGTCTTCTACCTAGCAGTGTTCAAGCATCAACCGCTTTTTGGGTCGACTTGAAGACACGAATTTTCTTACCGTCTTCTACTTTGAAACCAACGCGGTCAGCCTTGTTGGTTTCGCCGTTGAAGATGGCAACGTTGGAAGCGTGCAGAGGCGCTTCTTTCTCGACGATACCGCCCTGAACGCCCGCCATCGGGTTAGGCTTGGTATGACGCTTGACCAGGTTCACACCACCGATAACCAGACGGTCATCAGCAAGAACCTTCAGCACCTTACCGCGCTTACCTTTGTCTTTGCCGGCGATCACGATGATCTCGTCGTCACGACGAATCTTTTGCATGTCGGATCTCCTTACAGCACTTCAGGGGCGAGCGAGACGATCTTCATGAACTTCTCAGTACGAAGTTCACGGGTCACTGGCCCAAAGATGCGGGTGCCGATCGGCTCTTGCTTGTTGTTCAGAAGAACAGCAGCGTTGCCATCGAAAGCGAATAATGGAACCATCAGCGCGACGTACACCGTGACGGGTACGGACGACAACAGCGGTCATCACCTGGCCTTTTTTGACCTTACCGCGCGGAATTGCTTCCTTGACGGTTACTTTGATGATGTCACCGATGCCAGCGTAACGACGGTGCGAACCGCCGAGTACCTTGATGCACATGACGCGACGAGCGCCGCTGTTATCGGCCACATCGAGCATGGATTGAGTCTGAATCATAAAATTTCTCCGACCCCTAGCCCTTAGACTTCAACAGCGCGTTCGAGGACTTCAACCAGTGCCCAGGACTTGGTCTTGGCCAGCGGACGGGTTTCGGTAATCGAAACTTTGTCGCCGATCTTGCACTGGTTGGTTTCGTCGTGCGCGTGCAGCTTAGTCGAACGCTTAACGTATTTACCGTAGATCGGGTGCTTTACGCGACGCTCGATCAGAACGGTGATGGTCTTGTCCATTTTGTCGCTGACGACACGGCCAGTCAGCGTACGGACGGTTTTTTCAGCTTCAGCCATGATCACTTACCTGCCTGCTGGTTGAGCACAGTCTTCACGCGAGCGATGTCACGCTTAACTTGCGAGAGCAGGTGCGACTGCCCCAACTGGCCAGTTGCTTTCTGCATGCGCAGATTGAACTGGTCGCGCAGCAAGCCGAGCAGTTGCTCGTTCAGCTGCTGTGCCGATTTTTCACGAAGTTCATTCGCTTTCATCACATCACCGTCCGTTTAACAAAGGAGGTGGCGAGCGGCAGCTTTGCAGCAGCCAGGGCGAAAGCCTCACGCGCCAGCTCTTCAGAAACACCCTCGATTTCATACAGGACTTTGCCTGGCTGGATCTGGGCAACCCAGTATTCCACGTTACCCTTACCTTTACCCATACGAACCTCGAGAGGCTTCTTGGAGATCGGCTTGTCCGGGAATACACGGATCCAGATCTTGCCGCCACGTTTAACGTGACGGGTCAGTGCACGACGCGCTGACTCGATCTGACGAGCGGTGAGACGACCACGAGCAACAGCCTTCAGCGCGAACTCGCCGAAGCTGACTTTGCTACCGCGCAGTGCCAGACCACGGTTGTGGCCAGTCATCTGCTTGCGGAATTTCGTACGCTTTGGTTGCAACATTTGGCGTACCCCTTACTTAGCAGCTTTTTTACGAGGCGCTGGTGCTTGTGGTTTCAGTTCTTCTTGGCGACCACCAATTACTTCGCCTTTGAAGATCCAAACCTTTACACCGATCACACCGTAAGTGGTGTGAGCTTCGTAGTTGGTATAGTCGATGTCGGCACGCAGGGTGTGCAGATGGCACACGACCTTCGCGATACCATTCAGTACGTGCAATCTCAGCACCGCCGAGACGACCGCTCACTTGGATTTTGATGCCCTTGGCACCAATACGCATGGCGTTCTGTACGGCGCGCTTCATAGCGCGACGGAACATTACGCGACGCTCCAGCTGCTGAGCTACGCTCTGCGCAACCAGCATACCGTCGAGCTCCGGCTTGCGGATCTCTTCGATATTGATGTGCACAGGCACACCCATTTGCTTGGTCAGGTCCTGACGCAGTTTCTCGACATCTTCACCTTTCTTACCGATAACGATACCTGGACGAGCGGTGTGGATGGTGATGCGTGCAGTTTGGGCCGGACGATGGATATCGATACGGCTTACGGACGCGCTTTTTAGTTTGTCTTGGAGGTACTCACGCACCTTCAGATCATGCGAACAAGTAGTCCGCATAAGTCCGACCGTCTGCGTACCAGACGGAGGTGTGCTCCTTGACGATTCCCAGGCGAATGCCAATGGGATGTACTTTCTGACCCATCTGTTCGACTCCGTTACTTGTCAGCAACCTTGACAGTGATATGGCAAGACCGCTTGACGATGCGATCAGCACGGCCTTTGGCACGTGGCATGATGCGCTTCAGCGAACGCCCTTCGTTGACGAAGACGGTGGAGACCTTCAGGTCATCAACGTCTGCGCCTTCGTTATGCTCGGCGTTGGCAACGGCCGACTCCAGGACTTTCTTCATGATCTCGGCGGCTTTCTTGCTGCTGAAAGCCAACAGGTTGAGCGCTTCGCCCACCTTCTTCCCGCGGATCTGGTCGGCGACCAAGCGGGCTTTCTGGGCGGAGATTCGAGCGCCCGACAACTTAGCGGCTACTTCCATCTTTCCTTACCCCTTAACGCTTGGCTTTCTTGTCAGCCACGTGCCCACGATAAGTGCGGGTACCGGCAAACTCGCCCAGTTTGTGGCCGACCATGTCTTCGTTCACGAGAACTGGGACATGTTGGCGACCGTTATGTACCGCGATGGTCAGACCGACCATTTGTGGCAGGATCATCGAACGACGCGACCAGGTTTTAACTGGCTTGCGATCGTTCTTTTCCGCCGCCACTTCGACCTTCTTCAGTAGGTGAAGATCAATAAAAGGACCTTTTTTCAGAGAACGTGGCACTGTCGTATCCCTCTAGTTACTTGCGACGACGGACGATCATTTTGTCGGTACGCTTATTACCACGGGTCTTCGCGCCCTTAGTCGGGAAGCCCCATGGCGATACCGGATGACGACCACCAGAGGTACGACCTTCACCACCACCATGTGGGTGGTCAACCGGGTTCATGGCAACACCACGAACGGTTGGGCGAACGCCACGCCAGCGTTTGGCACCAGCTTTACCCAGCGAACGCAGGCTGTGCTCGGAGTTCGAGACTTCGCCCAGGGTCGCACGGCATTCAGCCAGTACTTTACGCATTTCACCGGAGCGCAGACGCAGGGTCACGTAGACACCGTCACGAGCGATCAGCTGAGCCGAAGCACCAGCGGAACGAGCGATCTGTGCGCCTTTACCTGGCTTCAGTTCGACGCCGTGTACGGTGCTACCTACTGGGATGTTGCGCAGCCGCAGGGAGTTACCCGGCTTGATCGGTGCCAGGGCACCTGCGATCAGCTGGTCGCCAGCGCTCACGCCTTTAGGGGCGATGATGTAGCGACGCTCGCCGTCTGCGTACAGCAGCAGAGCGATGTGAGCAGTACGGTTTGGATCGTATTCGATACGCTCGACAGTGGCAGGGATGCCATCTTTGTCGTTGCGACGGAAGTCGACCAGACGGTAATGCTGCTTATGACCACCACCGATGTGACGAGTGGTAATGCGGCCATTGTTGTTACGACCACCAGACTTCGATTTCTTCTCGAGCAGCGGTGCGTGAGGAGCGCCTTATGCAGCTCCTGGTTGACCACCTTGACCACGAAACGGCGGCCAGGGGAAGTCGGTTTGCATTTAACGATTGCCATGATGCACCCCTTCCTTACTCAGCACCGCTGCTGAAATCGAGATCTTGGCCTGGCTGAAGGGAGATAACTGCCTTCTTCCAGTCATTACGCTTGCCCAGACCGCGAGCGGTGCGCTTGCTCTTACCCAGAACATTCAGGGTAGTAACACGCTCTAACTTTCACGCTGAACAGGCTTTCGACGGCCTTCTTGATTTCCAGCTTGGTTGCGTCAGTAGCAACCTTGAAAACGAACTGGCCTTTCTTGTCAGCCAGAACCGTAGCCTTTTCGGAAACGTGCGGGCCAAGCGAGAACTTTGAATACGCGTTCCTGGTTCATCCCAGCAGCTCCTCGAATTTCTTCACGGCCGACACGGTGATCAACACCTTGTCGTATGCGATCAGACTAACTGGATCGGAACCTTGCACGTCACGTACATCAACGTGTGGCAGGTTGCGAGCAGCCAGGTACAGGTTCTGATCAACAGCTTCGGACACGATCAGAACGTCGGTCAGACCCATGCCGTTCAGCTTGTCCAGCAGATCTTTGGTTTTCGGCGCTTCAACAGCGAAGTCCTGAACCACGACCAGACGATCAGTACGCACCAGTTCAGCAAGGATGGAGCGCAGTGCTGCGCGATACATCTTCTTGTTGAGCTTCTGAGAGTGATCCTGTGGACGAGCTGCGAAAGTGGTACCACCGCCACGCCAGATTGGGCTACGGATAGTACCGGCACGAGCACGGCCAGTACCTTTCTGACGCCAAGGGCGCTTACCGCCACCACGAACGTCGGAACGGGTCTTTTGCTGCTTGCTACCTTGACGGCCGCCGGCCATGTAGGCCACGACTGCTTGGTGAACGAGCGTCTCGTTGAATTCGCCGCCGAATGTCAGTTCGGAAACTTCGATCGCTTGAGCGTCATTTACATTTAATTGCATGTCAGCTTCCCCTTAACCGCGAGCCTTGGCCGCTGGACGTACAACCAGGTTGCCGCCAGTAGCGCCAGGAACAGCACCCTTGACCAACAACAGATTGCGTTCAGCGTCGACGCGCACTACTTCGAGGGACTGCACGGTCACGCGCTCAGCGCCCATATGACCGGACATTTTTTTGCCCTTGAATACACGACCAGGAGTCTGGCACTGGCCAATAGAGCCCGGGACGCGGTGGGAAACGGAGTTACCGTGAGTGTTGTCTTGGCCACGGAAATTCCAACGCTTGATCGTACCCTGGAAGCCTTTACCCTTGGACTGACCGGTTACATCAACCAGTTGACCAGCGGCGAAGATTTCAGCGTTGATCAGATCGCCAGCCTGGTAGTCGCCTTCTTCAAGACGGAACTCCATGACAGTACGACCAGCTGCAACGTTTGCTTTAGCGAAGTGACCTGCTTGAGCAGCAGTCACACGCGAAGCACGACGCTCGCCGACAGTGACTTGCACTGCACGATAGCCATCGGTTTCTTCAGTTTTGAACTGGGTGACGCGATTCGGTCTCGATCTCAATGACCGTGACCGGAATGGAGACACCTTCTTCGGTGAAAATACGGGTCATACCGCATTTACGACCGACTACACCAATAGTCATGTTGTAAACCTCATGAGTGTACGGGGCTTTCACCCGCTATGGCCGCCCATTTCAGAGCGTTACACGGACTAAGACCCGAAGTCTTAGCCGAGGCTGATCTGCACTTCCACACCGGCCGCCAGATCAAGCTTCATAAGTGCATCAACGGTTTTATCCGTTGGCTGGACGATGTCCAGAACGCGCTTATGAGTACGGATCTCGTACTGGTCACGCGCGTCTTTGTTGACGTGCGGGGAGACCAGAACGGTGAACCGCTCTTTGCGGGTAGGCAGTGGAATTGGACCACGCACTTGTGCACCAGTACGTTTCGCGGTTTCCACGATTTCCTGGGTGGATTGGTCGATCAGGCGATGGTCAAAAGCCTTCAACCTGATACGGATTTGCTGATTTTGCATTGGATTTCAGACTCCAGGCTGTATTCCCAACGGAGCGCAATACGCCCGTTAAAAGGAGGCGCAATTCTATAGACGGCCCCAGTTAGGTGTCAACCCAATAAAAAAAGCCCCCGCTAAGCGGGGGCCTTCTCAATCGCACTCAGAAGAGTGATTACTCGATGATTTTGGCTACGACGCCAGCGCCGACGGTACGACCGCCTTCACGGATAGCGAAGCGCAGACCGTCTTCCATTGCGATGGTCTTGATCAGGGTGACAGTCATCTGAATGTTGTCGCCTGGCATTACCATTTCAACGCCTTCCGGCAGCTCGCAGTTACCGGTCACGTCAGTGGTACGGAAGTAGAACTGTGGACGGTAGCCTTTGAAGAACGGAGTGTGACGGCCGCCTTCTTCCTTGGACAGGACGTAGACTTCTGCGGTGAACTTGGTGTGCGGCTTGACCGAACCGGGCTTGACCAGAACCTGGCCACGCTCAACGTCGTCACGCTTGGTACCACGCAGCAGAACGCCGCAGTTCTCGCCAGCACGACCTTCGTCCAGCAGCTTGCGGAACATCTCAACGCCGGTGCAGGTGGTGGTGGTGGTGTCACGCAGACCAACGATTTCCAGCGGATCCTGAACGTTGACGATACCGCGCTCGATACGACCGGTAACAACGGTACCACGACCCGAGATCGAGAATACGTCTTCGATTGGCATCAGGAACGGCTTGTCGATAGCACGCTCTGGCTCTGGGATGTAGCTGTCCAGAGTTTCAACCAGCTTCTTGACGGCAGTGGTGCCCATCTCGTTGTCGTCTTTGCCTTCCAGCGCCATACGAGCCGAACCGATGATGATCGGAGTGTCGTCGCCTGGGAAGTCGTAGGTGGACAGCAGGTCGCGAACTTCCATCTCGACCAGTTCCAGCAGCTCAGCGTCGTCTACCAGGTCAGCCTTGTTCAGGAAGACCACGATGTACGGAACGCCAACCTGACGGGACAGCAGGATGTGCTCACGGGTTTGTGGCATCGGGCCGTCAGCGGCCGAGCAAACCAGGATCGCGCCGTCCATCTGGGCAGCACCGGTGATCATGTTCTTCACGTAGTCAGCGTGACCTGGGCAGTCGACGTGAGCGTAGTGACGAATGTTCGAGTTGTACTCGACGTGAGCGGTGTTGATGGTGATACCGCGCGCTTTTTCTTCTGGAGCCGTGTCGATCTTGTCGAACTCAACGACTGCCGAACCGAAAACTTCGGAGCAGACGCGAGTCAGAGCTGCAGTCAGAGTGGTTTTACCATGGTCAACGTGGCCGATAGTGCCGACGTTAACGTGGGGTAAGGGAACGATCAAATTTTTCTTTAGCCACGACAGTGAACCTCTTGCCTAAAGGGGGATTAGCCTTGTTTTTTTAACGAGTGCTTCGGCGATGTTCGCCGGAGCTTCGGCGTATTTGGTGAATTCCATGGAGTAGCTTGCGCGACCCTGGGACATGGAACGAACGTCGGTCGCATAACCGAACATCTCTCCGCAGCGGTACCTCAGCAGCGAATTACCTTGCCGGACACCGAGTCTTCCTTACCCTGGATCATCCCGCGACGACGGCTCAGGTCGCCCATGACGTCACCCAGGTAGTCTTCCGGAGTTACAACTTCGACCTTCATGATCGGCTCAAGCACCACCGCCACCGCCCTTCTGGGCCAGTTGCTTGGTGGCCATGGAAGCGGCGATCTTGAACGCCATTTCGTTGGAGTCGACGTCGTGGTACGAACCGTCGAATACCGTAGCCTTCAGGCCGATCAGCGGATAGCCGGCAACAACGCCGTTCTTCATCTGCTCTTCGATACCCTTCTGGATCGGCAGGGATGTATTCACGTAGGAATCACACCACCAACGACTTCGTTGATGAACTCCAGACCTTCGGTGATGGCCTCTCGTCGACCGGCTGCGAGAAACGGATCCAGCAGTGACCGAACTGACCACGACCGCCGGACTGACGAACGAACTTGCCTTCGATCTCGACAGTTGACTTGCGTGATCTTCTCGCGGTAGGCAACCTGAGGCTTACCGATGTTGGCTTCGACGTTGAACTCGCGGCTTCATGCGGTCAACCAGGATATCCAGGTGCAGCTCACCCATGCCGGAGATGATGGTCTGACCAGTCTTCTTCATCGGTCTTGACGCGGAACGATGGGTCTTCCTGGGCCAGCTTGCCCAGAGCGATACCCATTTTTTCCTGGTCAGCCTTGGTTTTCGGCTCTACGGCGACGCGAAATAACCGGCTCAGGGAAGTCCATACGCTCCAGGATGATTGGCTTGTCAGCGTCGCACAGGGTTTCACCAGTGGTCACGTCCTTCATGCCGATCAGGGCCGCGATGTCGCCAGCGCGAACTTCCTTGATCTCTTCACGTTGGTTAGCGTGCATCTGCACCATACGACCGACACGCTCTTTCTTGCCTTTGACCGAGTTGATGTACGGCGTCGCCGGAGGTCAGCACACCGGAGTAAACGCGGAACGAAGGTCAGGGTACCCACGAACGGGTCGGTAGCGATCTTGAACGCCAGAGCCGAGAACGGCTCGTTGTCATCTGCGTGACGCTCCAGCCGGTCGTCTTCTTCATCGTCGTCCGGGTCGGTACCCTTGATTGCAGGAATCGTCGGTCGGGGCAGGCAGGTAGTCGATTACGGCATCGAGCACCAGGGGAACGCCCTTGTTCTTGAACGACAGAACCGCAGACGGCCAGGTACGATTTCGTTGGCCAGAGTGCGCTGACGCAGAGCCGGCCTTGATTTCGTCGATGGTCAGCTCTTCGCCTTCCAGGTACTTGTTCATCAGCTCTTCAGCTGGCTTCGGCGGCGGCCTCGACCATGTTCTGGCGCCACTCGTCAGCCAGCTCCTGCATGTCGGCAGGAATATCTTCCTCGCGATAGGTGGTGCCTTTGTCGTCGTCGTTCCAGTAGATGGCCTTCATCTTGACCAGGTCGACCTGACCGCTGGAAGTTATCTTCAGCACCGATGGCCAGCTGAACAGGAACCGGGGTGTGACCCAGACGGTGTCTTGATCTGACCAACCACGCGCAGGAAGTTAGCACCCAGCACGGTCCATCTTGTTCACGTAAACAACACGTGGAACTCCGTATTTGTTGGCCTGACGCCATACGGTTTCAGACTGAGGCTCAACACCGCCAGGTACCGCAGAACACCACGACCGCGCCATCAAGTACACGCAGGGAACGCTCTACTTCAATAGTGAAGTCAACGTGGCCTGGGGTATCGATGACGTTTACGCGGTGTTGGTTCATACTGCTTAGCAGAACCTTTCCAGAAGGCGGTAGTAGCAGCGGAGGTAATGGTGATACCACGCTCCTGCTCCTGCACCATCCAGTCGGTGGTCGCGGCGCCGTCGTGCACCTCACCCATTTTGTGGCTTACGCCGGTGTAGAACAGGATCCGCTCGGTAGTGGTGGTTTTACCGGCGTCAACGTGGGCACAGATACCGATGTTACGGTAGCGGTTAATGGGTGTAGTACGAGCCATAAAGCCCTCGCAAAATGATTGATGCTTGAATTAGAAGCGGTAGTGCGAGAACGCTTTGTTGGCTTCGGCCATACGGTGAACGTCTTCACGCTTCTTAACTGCAGCACCTTTGCCTTCAGCAGCATCCAGACAGCTCGCCAGCCAGGCGCAGAGCCATGGACTTCTCGCCGCGCTTACGGGCGTAGTCTACGAGCCAGCGCATTGCCAGAGCATTACGACGGGACGGACGAACTTCAACCGGAACCTGGTAAGTAGCACCGCCTACACGGCGGGACTTAACTTCGACCAGCGGAGCGATGGCGTCCAGAGCTTTCTCGAAGATTTCCAGGGGGTCGCTGTTCTTGCGCTCTTTGAGCCTTGTTCCAGCGCGCCATAAACGATACGCTCGGCAACGGCTTTTTTGCCGCTTTCCATCACGTGGTTCATGAACTTGGCCAGGATTTGGGATCCGTATTTAGGATCGTCCAGAATTTCACGCTTGGCTACTGACGCGACGTCTTGGCATGGATAAGCCCTCAAACGGTCTTCAGGTTAGCTCAGGATCGGTGGTCTGCGAACGCCTCCGACCTTACTCTTATCGACTCAAAAAATAGGTTGGTCGTGCTTAACAAAGAGCCGATTACGCTTAGGACGCTTGGTACCGTACTTCGAACGACCCTGGTTACGGCCTTTAACGCCCGGAGTATCCAGAGGAGCCGCGAACGGTGTGGTAACGAACACCTGGCAAGTCTTTTACACGACCGCCACGGATCAGGACCACGCTGTGCTCTTGCAGGTTGTGACCTTCACCGCCGATGTACGAGGAAACCTCGAAACCGTTGGTCAGACGCACACGGCAAACTTTACGCAGTGCCGAGTTAGGTTTTTTCGGCGTGGTGGTATACACGCGGGTGCATACGCCACGACGTTGCGGGCAGTTCTGCAGCGCAGGAACGTCGGACTTCTCGACCGATACGCTTACGCGGCTGACGTACCAGCTGGTTGATAGTTGCCATCTACTAGCTCCACTGATTGTCTTGCGACTCTATTGTCTTGCAAGAAAGCCAAAAATTGGCGGAGACGGAGCCTCACCAAATTTAAGGGTACAAAAGTCTACGGAGGATCTTGCACCCAGTCAAGACGAGGCCCCGGCCATCCTCGCCCGGTCATCGGCAACAATTTGTGTCGCCGACGGCGTTCGGGGCCTGCCGGGGCCCTGCCCTGTACTTAGTTACCGCTGGAATTCAGCGCTTCGGTCAGTGCGGCTTCAACCTCACTGGCGCTCACACGCAGCGGTTTGTCGGCTTCACGGCGACGCTTGCGCTCGCTGTGGTAAGCCAGAACCGGTACCGGCCGGGATCAGACGACCCACGACCACGTTCTCTTTCAGGCCGCGCAGGTAATCGCGCTTGCCGGTGACGGCTGCTTCGGTCAGTACGCGGGTGGTTTCCTGGAAGCGAAGCCGCAGAGATGAACGATTCGGTCGACAGCGACGCCTTGGTGATACCCAGCAGCTCGCGCGATGAACTTACGAGATGAACTTGTCTTCGCTGGCCAGACGCTCGTTCTCGACCAGTACGTGAGTCAGTTCCATCTGGTCGCCCTTGATGAAGCTGGAATCACCCGACTCGGCGATCTCGACCTTACGCAGCATCTGACGCAGGATGATCTCGATGTGCTTATCGTTGATCTTAACGCCTTGCAGACGGTAAACGTCCTGGACTCTCGTTAACGATGTACTTGGCCAGCGCACTCACACCCAGCAGACGCAGGATGTCGTGCGGATCGCTCAGGGCCATCGGAAACAACTTCGCCGCGGTTCTACCTGTTCGCCTTCGAAGACGTTCAGGTGGCGCCACTTCGGAATCAGCTCTTCGTACGGATCGCTACCGTCGATCGGAGTAATGACCAGACGACGCTTGCCCTTGGTCTCTTTACCGAACGCGATGGTACCGCTGACTTCAGCCAAGAATCGCAGGCTTCTTTCGGACGACGCGCTTCGAACAGGTCAGCAACGCGTGGCAGACCACCGGTAATGTCCTTGGTTTCCGACGGTTTCTTGAGGGATACGCGCGATAACGTCACCCGCGCCGATCTGAATACCATCATCCACGCCGAACGAGGGCGTTGGCTGGCAGGAAGTACTGAGCAGGTATATCGGTGCCTGGCAGGTACAGGTCCTTGCCTTGAGCATCGACGCATCTTCAGTGCCGGACGGATTTCTTTACCGCCAGCAGTACGATCTGCTTGACGTCCAGAACTATCAGATGTAGGTCAAACCGGTCAGTTCGTCGGTCTGACGCTTAATGGTGATGTCTTCTATCATGCCCGCGAAGGTCACGGTACCTTTCAGTTCGGTAACGATCCGGGTGGTGTGCGGGTCCCAGTTGGCGACGATTGCGCCAGCTGTCGACCTTGTCGCCTTCCTTGACCGAAATCACAGCACCGTAAGGCAGCTTGTAACGCTCACGCTCACGACCGAATTCATCGGCAATTGCCAGCTCGCCGGAACGCGATACGGCAACCAGGTTGCCATCGGCGCGCTCACAACGTGCTTCAGGTTGTGCAGACGGACACGTACCGCCGTTCTTCACCTGAACGCTGTCAGCAGCCGAGGTCCGGATTGCCGCACCACCGATGTGGAACGTACGCATGGTCAGCTGGGTACCCGGCTCACCGATGGACTGTGCAGCGATAACCCCGACAGCTTCACCGTTGTTGATCATGGTGACCACGAGCCAGGTCACGACCGTAGCACTTGGCGCAGATGCCGTAGTCGAGTTTCGCAGCTGATCGGCGAACGCACGATCACTTCGTCGATAGCTGTTCAGCTCGATGAACTCGACCCACTTCTCGTCGACCAGGGTACCAGCGCGGAACGATAACTCCTCGGTGCCTGGCTTAGAATACGTCACGGGCAATAACACGACCCAATACGCGCTCACCCAGCGGCTCTACTAACGTCACCGCCTTCGATGTGCGGCGTCATCAGCAGACCTTGCTCGGTGCCACAGTCGATCTCGGTCACGACCAGATCCTGGGCAACGTCTACCAGACGACGAGTCAGGTAACCGGAGTTCGCAGTTTTCAGCGCGGTATCCGCCAGACCCTTACGAGCACCGTGAGTCGAGATGAAGTACTGGAGTACGCTCAGACCTTCACGGAAGTTCGCGGTGATCGGCGTTTCGATGATGGAGCCGTCCGGCTTGGCCATCAGACCACGCATACCGGCCAGCTGACGAATCTGTGCAGCAGAACCCCGAGCACCGGAGTCAGCCATCATGTACATCGAGTTGAAGGACTCTTGCTCGACTTCGTCGCCATCGCGGTCAATGACCTTCTCTTTCGAGAGGTTGGCCATCATCGCCTTGGAAACTTCGTCGTTCGCCTTGGACCACAAGTCGATGCACTTTGTTGTACTTCTCGCCCTGGGTTACCAGGCCGGAGGCGTACTGGCTCTCGATCTCTTTCACTTCGTCGGTAGCGGTACCGATGATGCGGGCTTTTTCATCCGGGATAACGAAGTCGTTAACACCGATGGAAACGCCGGAAATGGTCGAGTAGGCAAAACCGGTGTACATCAGCTGGTCAGCGAAGATAACGGTCTCTTTCAGACCAACCACGCGGTAGCACTGGTTGATCAGCTTGGAGATCGCCTTCTTCTTCATCGGCTGGTTGACCACGTCGTACGACAGACCTGCCGGCACAACCTGGAACAGCAGCGCACGGCCGACAGTGGTGTCGACGATG